>JAECXD010001197.1:0-20045 GCA_018151445.1 Zaprionus inermis | reverse complement strand
AAGAAACCAAATGGCAGTGGAATAGAGTTTAGAATAAATATAATTAGTACATTACAAACCAGTGGGTAAAACAGCAGGCATGCACTCACGATTGTGAACGGATATGTTAAAGATTACTTTATAATTTTAAAAGGCAAACGCCGATTGTTTGTAATTACAAAGTAAAAAGCGGGGAGCAGAAAAAAAACGCGTCCGTTCACTTGGAAGAGATAAGATTGAATCGAGAAACTTGCATAGGCAAAACAAATTAGAGACGGAAACAAATAAAAAGCAATAATGCATTGTTCAAATTTGGCACGTGTTTTTCCGAAGAATTGTAGCGGGTATATCACAGTCGAGTCAGCTCGACTGTAGCTTTTCCGACTTCTTCAAAATTTTTTTTGTCAAAAACCGTTAAATTTTCTCAAAAAACCTACTTTAAAAATTGTTAAAACGTGTAACGTAGCTTTCAAAATAATCAAAATTTTATTTTTGTCAAAAGCCGTTAGATTTTCACTCAAGTCGACGATTAAAATTACTGAAAAGTGTAACGCATGTTTCTAAATTTTCAAAAATTGTTTTTTATCAAAAACCGTTAGATTTTTTGAAAAAAACCAACGTTTAAAATTGCTATAAAGTGTAACACATTTATCAAAATGATCAAAATTTTATTTTTGTAACAGCCGTTAGATTTTTGCAAAAGTCAACGTTTATAATTGTTGAAAAGTGCAACCCATTTTTTAAATATATTCATAATTTTTTTTTGTCAAAGGCTGTTAGATTTTTGCATAAAACGACGTTTAAAATTATTGAAAATGTTAAAAAATTTTAAATTTATTAAAAAAAAAAAAATAAATTAACAAATAACGTTACATTTTTGCAAAAGTCGAATATAAAATTATTTAAAAGTGTAATGCATTTTGCAAAATTATCAAAATTTTATTTTTGTCAACAAAAGCCTTTAGATTTTTGCCCAAAACGACGTTTAAAATTATTGAAAATGTTAAAAAAATTTAAAATTATTTAAAAAAAAAAATTTTAACAAATACCGTTAGATTTTCGCAAATGTCGACATTAAAAATTATTTAAAAGTGTAACGCATTTTTCACTTTTTTTGTCAAAAGCCGTTAGATTTTCGCCATAGTCTACATAACATAATACATTGACAAAATGTTTTTTTGTCAAAATCGTTAGATTTTCTAAAAAAAACGTACATTCAAAATTGTTAAAACGTGTAACGTAGTTTTCAAAATAATAAAAATTTTATTTTTGTCAAAAGCCATTAGATTTTTGCACAAGTCGACGTTTAAAATTACTGAAAATTTCCCCCGTTCAGCCGTTGGATTTTCGCACAAGTCCTCGTTTAAAATTACTGAAAAGTGTTAAAAATTTTTCAAAATTTAAAAAAAAAAAAAAATTTTATTAAATACCGTTAGATTTTCGGAAAAGTCGACATTTAAATTTATTTATAAGTCTAACGCATGTTTCAAAATTTTCAAAAAATTTTTTTTCCAAAACCGTCAGATATTCTCAAAACACCTACATTCAAAATGGTTAAACGTGTAACGTAGTTTTTAAAATAATCAAAATTTTATTTTTGTTAAAAGTCGTTAGATTTTCGCACGATTTACGCTAGTCGATTTCCCGAGAAATCTCAACTAGAGGACTTTGTGCGTCAAATCATCAAAGAGATTGAACCATTTGTAGAGAACGATTACAGACTTGTTTATTTCCATCAAGGCCTAAAGGAAGATAATAAACCGTCAGTTCAGTTTCTGTGGAATTCGTACAAAGAACTAGACCGCAATTTTCGCAAGAATCTAAAGAATCTGTATGTGGTGCACCCAACGTGGTTTATCCGTGTCATCTAGAACTTTTTTAGCACCTTTATCAGCGACAAGTTTCGCAAAAAGGTAGTGTACATCTCCAGCCTCGATGAGTTACGTCAGGCTCTTGGCCTGAAAAAGCTCAAGCTGCCTGACGACATTTGCGAGTTTGACGACAAGCTGAACCCAAGTCGCAGTCATGTACCGCAACCAGCAGCACCCAATGGGCGGCCGACGATGCAGTTTGGCGTGCCCTTGAAGTTCATCGTTATGCACAGTCCATGCCTCAATTCCATTTCGCCGATTGTACGCAAATGCGTGGATCACGGGCGTCATTGATCTTTCGGCGTTCTGGCAACCATGGTGAGATTATGGCCCTCAAAGAGCGTGTGAATCGCGGCGAAGATGTCGATCTTAGTAGTGTCAATGTGCATGTCATTGCTGGACTTCTGAAAAGCTTCTTGCGAGACCTTAGTGAACCGTTGCTAACCTTCGAGCTTTACGATGAAGTAACTAAATTTCTAGACTGGCCCAAGGAGGAGAGATCACGGAATGTCACTCAGCTGATACGCGAAAGACTACCCGCGGAGAACTACGAACTGTTCAAGTATCTTGTTGATTTCCTGGTTCGCGTCGTTGACTGTGCCGACCGTTCGGCCCGAATTTCCTATGATCTGGCAGCAACAATACATCACTGGAGGAGATAGCGCCTATTAATGCATTTGTTGACTTCGTGCTGCAAAACCACAAAGCCATTTATCTGATCGACGTTAACCAGCGCACTGTGAGTGTGGATTAGCCGACCACAAGTGTGTTTAGTTAAGATCTATAGAACTGTCTCACCTTTTAACCTTATGTTACTGTGTGCAGATGTATGAGTTGCTTGTAAAGATTATACTATGCGTCACGTATTTTTACACCCGCTACTCGAAGAGTATAAGGGTATTATAACTTTGTGCCAACCGAAAATTTTTGTAACAGGCAGAAGGAGAAATCTCCGACCCTATAAAGTATATATATTCTGAATTAGCATGAACAGCCGAGTCGATATAGCCATGTCCGTCTGTCCGTCTGTCTGTCTGTCCGTCCGTATGAAAACCTAGATCTCAGCTATTATAAGAGCTAGAGCTACCAAATTTGGAGACAATATGTGTTAATTCTACACGCAGATCAAGTTTATTTTGGATTTTTGCCACGCCTCCATCCGCCCCCATAAATCGAAAAAAAGTCGATTGAACTGCAAATATAGCTCTACAGCTTACACATGTGATAAAAACCACCATGCGGGTGTGTTGGCAAAGTTTCAATAAGATCGGCCGATAAATAAGGAAGATATTCAAGAAATAGTATTGCACTGTGGCCATGTGCTTATGTCGGTTTTTCCTAATGTCAGTACCCGAGTTCAACTCCAGCAGCAGACACCTTTTTGTAATTATGTGGCAACTTTTTTTTTTTTTTTAATTATGTGGCTACTTTTTTTTTTTAATTATGTGCACCGAAAATATTCATAGTGCAATTTTATCGGTCATCGCGGAAGAAATGCAGTGGTCGAGTGGTGATGGTAGTTGACTGTTAAGCGAGAGGTCCGGATATATTTTTTTTTATTTTATAGTGTGTTGCAAAATTCAAAATAAAATTGTAGTATATTTAAACCCACTTAGAATCGAAAGAGACATTGAGCAGCAACACAAAAAACAAACGACAAATCTAATTAGATATGTTGAGATGTATTGTGAGGCAGCATATATGTATGTATGTATAGGCGTCTCTTTCACACATGCATAATTTATAACTGCAAAGTAATAAAAGCAAAGGGCAACATCCAATAAGAATCGAATGGAACTTGCATAGGCAAAACAAATTAGAGACGGAAAGAAATAAAAAGCAAGAACGCATTGTTCACATTTGGTACGTGTTTTTCCGAAGAATTGTAGCGGGTATATCACAGTCGAGTCAGCTCGACTGTAGCCTTTCCGACTTGTTAATTAATATTATAAGCTGTTGACAGCTATCAGCTATTATTATCTATCTCTCCTCTTTACAATAATTTCACTGTTTTCAAGCAAGAATTGTTCATTTACCAAAGAAATTTTTACTTTTTACCACAGAAAACTGAGAAACGAATTACGAAATAATGTTAACACAAAAAAAACCCACACACATTCCAAAACTAAAGCAAGGCTGCTCATTGGCTGATCATCGTATTGGAATTATAGAAAATTCACAAAAAAAATAAGTGTAGATCATTGAATTTCCTTAGAGTAATTACAAATTTTTTTTTTTGTCAAAAGCCGTTGGATTTTCGCAAAAGTCGACATTTAAAATGATTTAAAAGTGTAAAGCATGTTTCAAAATTTTTTTTTTGTCAAAAACCGTTAGATTTTTGCCATAGTCGACATTTAAATTTATATAAAAGTGTAACGCATGTTTCAAAATTTTCAAAATGTGTTTTGGTCAAAATCGTTAGATTTTCTCAAAAAACCTACGTTCAAAATTGTTAAAACGTGTAACGTAGTTTTCAAAATAATCAAAATTTTATTTTTGTCAACAGCCATTAGATTTTCACAAAAGTCGACGTTTATAATTGTTGAAAAGTGTAACCCATTTTTTAAATATATTCATAATTTTTTTTGGCAAAAGCTGTTAGATTTTTGCATAAAACGACGTTTAAAATTGTTGAAAATGTTAAAAAAATTTAAAATTATTCAAAAAAAAAATTTTAAGAAATACCGTTAGATTTTCGCAAATGTCGACATTTAAAATTATTTAAAAGTGTAACGCATGTTTCAAAAATTTTTTTTTTGTCAAAAACCGTTAGATTTTTTAAAAAAAAGCTAAGTTTAAAATTGTTAAAAAGTGTAACACATTTATCAAAATGATCAAAATTTAATTTTTGTCATCAGCCGTTAGATTTTCGCAAAAGTCGACGTTTAAAATTAATTAAAAGTATAAAAAATTTTCAAAAATTAAAAAAAAAATGTTTATTAAATACCGTTATATTTTCGCCAAGGTCGACGTTTATAATTGTTGAAAAGTGTAACGAATTTTTTTAAATTTTCTAAATTTTTTTGTCAAAAGCTGTTAGATTTTAGCATAAAACAACGTTTAAAATTATTGAAAATGTTAAAAAAAATTAAAATTATTAAAAAAAAAAAAATTTTAACAAATACCGTTAGATTTGAGCAAAAGTCGACATTTAAAATTATTTAAAAGTGTAACGCATTTTTCAAAATTTTTTTGTCAAAAGCCGTTAGATTTTCGCCATAGTCTACATTTAAATTTATTTAAAAGTGTAACGCATGTTTCAAAATTTTCAACATGTGTTTTGGTCAAAATCGTTAGATTTTCTCAAAAAACCTACGTTCAAAATTGTTAAAACGTGTAACGTAGTTTTCAAAATAATCAAATATTTATTTTTGTCAGCAGCCATTAGATTTTCGCAAAAGTCGACGTTTATAATTGTTGAAAAGTGTAACCCATTTTTATACCCTTGCAGAGGGTATATTAATTTTAGCCAGAAGTTTGCAACTCACCTTAGGAGACATCTCCGACCCTATAAAGTATATATATTCTGAATCAGCATCACCAGAGGAGTCGAAAAATGGATGTCCGTCTGTCCGTCTGTCCGTCCGTCCGTCCGTCCGTCCGTCCGTCCGTCCGTCCGTCTGTTGCAACGCAAACTAGTCTCTCAGTTTTGAGCTATCTTCATGAAACTTGGCACACAAGCTTCTTATTGCTGTAGGCTGTAAATAAGTCGGAACGAGCCAGATCGGACCGATATATCGTATAGCTGTCATAGAAGCTATCGGCCGATTTTTGTTGTTTTTCAAGATATTGCAACAAGATTTGGCAAATCTTATTCTTATTACGTTCTTAATGTGCTGTCAAAATTGTATCAAAATCAGACCACTATAACATATAGCTGTCATAGGAACAATCGGCTGAAATCAGGGTTTTTGTATGCAAACCTGTTTTGTTTTTGGAAATACCGCACATTATCAATACTTTTTAATGTTATACAGTAACCCGCCCTTAGTTTTTCCATTTAAATATCTCAGACGTTTATATTCGATAGCTGTTATAGGAACAATCAGTCAGTCCGTCTGTCTGTTGCAACTCAAATTAGTCCCCCAGTTATTGAGATATATTCTTGAAACTTGGCACACAAGCTTCTTATTGCTGTAGGCTGTAAATAAGTCGGAACGAGCCAGATCGGACCGATATATCGTATAGCTGTCATAGAAGCTATCGGCCGATTTTTGTTGTTTTTCAAGATATTGCAACAAGATTTGGCAAATCTTATTCTTATTACGTTCTTAATGTGCTGTCAAAATTGTATCAAAATCAGACCACTATAACATATAGCTGTCATAGGAACAATCGGCTGAAATCAGGGTTTTTGTATGCAAACCTGTTTTGTTTTTGGAAATACCGCACATTATCAATACTTTTTAATGTTATACAGTAACCCGCCCTTAGTTTTTCCATTAAAATATCTCAGACGCTTATATTCTATAGCTGTTATAGGAACAATCAGTCAGTCCGTCTGTCTGTTGCAACTCAAATTAGTCCCCCAGTTATTGAGCTATCTTCATGAAACTTTGCTCACAAGCTTCTTATTTCTGCCCTTTTTTAATAAGGCGGAACGGGCCAGATCGGACTGATATATCGTATAGCTGTCATGGAGCCTATCGGCCGATTTTCGTTATATTTCAAGATATAGCTATCAGGCTTACCACATCCAAATCTAAGTGTGTCCCTAATAATAAAGTTCGAAATCGAACTTTTATAACTTATAACGATCAAAGATCGGCCTAATGAAGGTTCATGTTGCAATTTTATGGAAATCTGAGTACTATTATATGTAGCTGTAAACAAAAATCATGAAGCTGTTATTCAAACGCATTTTTGAATGAGAACTTTCCAAATTTATTTATATTTTATGACCAACAGATCTTTTACAACACAAAGACATTTCCTCATAACATTTTGTGTTAAGTATATAAGAAATCCAGGTATATACAAAAGGTAGAATTATTTTTTTTCGAAGCAGGTGTTTGATTCATAGCCTTAATCAGGTAAAAATCTTGACTTCCTGTACTGTTATAATTGTTCAATAAATACCACAGAAACCAGCAGCAATCCAAATATATTTTATATTTTGTATAACTGCAAGGGTATGAAACCTTCGGCAAGCCGAAGGTAGCCTTGCTTTCTTGTTTTAAATATTTTCATAATTTTTTTTGTCAAAAGCTGTTAGATTTTTGCATTAAACGACGTTTAAAATTATTGAAAATGTTAAAAAAAAATTAAAATTATTCAAAAACAAAATTAACAAATACCGTTAGATTTTCGCAAAAGTCGACGTATAAAATTATTTATATTCGTTTTGGCATTTATTAGAGACTAAATTCATGTTAGCTATGTATACAGAACATAAAGGAAGGAAGAAACAAGCACCGTTACTTGTGATGCATAAAAGGAAATAAAAAGACATACAGTGGTGCTAATACAAAATATTTCTAACACTCCTTCTCACCACGATTTCTATATTAACAAATTATAATTTCAATTTACTATTATTCAATACATATTTTTACTTTTCAATTTCACTTCATTGTGTTCAGTTTAACCCTAACAACCTTATACATTTCATATGTTTAACTTTACATAAATTTTTGGTTAACACATCGGAAATCATGTGTTCAGTACAAACGTATTCAATATCAATTATCTTTTTTCTTATATAATTCTCTTACAAAGTGGTACTTAATGTCAATATGCTTGCTTCTAGCATGAAATGTAGCATTCTTAACAAGACATTGTGCGCTTTGGCTGTCGCTGTAGATCATCATTGTCGTTGGTGGCTCACAGCGCATCTCTCTTATAAGTTTAAGCACGTACGATGCTTCCTTCGCTGCTGTAGATAGTGCTACATACTCAGCCTCCGTGCTGCTGAGCGCCACAATGCTCTGCTTCTTGGACTCCCACGTAATTGCCGATCCTGCCAGAAAGAATGCTCAACCGCTAAATGATTTCCTGTCTGTGCTGTCACCTGCCCAATCTGCATCCACAAAACAGTGTGCAGGTACACCAGTTCGACTATAATGTAGCTGCAGGTTTGCAGTTCCTTTCAGGTAGCGGAGCACACGCTTGGCTGCCACCTCATGTTCCTTGTGGGGATCACTGCATCGTTGTGCCAACTTGGCAACGGAATGTGCAATATCCGGCCGAGTCGTCATGGCCAAATACAATAAAGAACCAACAAGTGACTGATACCTTGTCTGGTCCACACTTTGGCAGTCATCATTTGTGCATTTAGTTTGGAAGCCAACCTCTAATGGAGTCGCATTTGTTTTGCAATCTTCCATTCTATATTCTCGCAGCAATCCTCCAATGAACTGCTTATGGCCGATTGAAACGTTGCCCGTGTCACCAGATCGCTCAATTTCGATACCTAAAAAATGCTTCAGCTCACCGCCATCTACCACATCAAATGCCTGAGCAATTGTGCTCTTTATGTTGACGAGGTCTTTTTTTCTGGAACAAGCAATAATTAAATCGTCAACATATACAATGATAATACTTAAATTCTCTTCGAATTTGCAGGTGTAGATGCATGGCTCGCTAGCACAGGGCACGAACCCCATTTCCAACAGAGTACTGTCCAGAGTCTGATACCACTCTCGACCACTCTGCTTCAGGCCGTATAAGGATTTCTCCAGCTTCAGTACCCTTTTCAGATATTTGGAGTCTATAAAGCCATCAGGTTGCCTCATATATACTTCATCCTTTAGTTCACTGTTAAGGTACGCTGCCGAGACATTCATTTGATGCATATACATCTCGTGCTCTACGGCTAATGCAATTACCAATCTGATTGACGAATATCTTGCTACTGGTGAAAATGTCTCCGTATAGTTGATGCCGTATTGCTGTCCGCATCCCTTTGCGACTAAACGAGCTTTAAATCGATCCAGCTTGCCA
This sequence comes from Zaprionus inermis, assembly GCA_018151445.1. NCBI lineage: Eukaryota > Metazoa > Arthropoda > Insecta > Diptera > Drosophilidae > Zaprionus > Zaprionus inermis. The sequence goes on along the minus strand of JAECXD010001197.1, from coordinate 11,253 downwards.
TATTTGTCCCGCTTAATGGCAAACACCCATTTACAGCCAATACATTTCTCACCAGGTGGTAGATCAACTAGGCTCCATGTATTTATGGATTGCAACTGATCGTACTCCTTCTGCATCGCAGCTTTCCATTCGTCTGCATGCCTCATGTTTAACGCCTCTTTGACACTACTGGGCACTACAACATCTTCGGTTGTACCAATGGCACTGAGCAAATTATATTCTTTCCGTGGACGCCCTGGAGCTCCAGTACGAACCAATTTTGGTCTCCCTAGACCCCGTTTTTGTCTAACGACGCTCTTTTCTGAGTTTGGTTCAATTTCAATATCGTCTTGCTCTTCTGTTGCTTGTGGCTTGACCTCTTCATTATAGCTTCTCCCCACAGTGATTCATTGGCCCTAGCATGCACCAGCATGCTTCTTGCCATCTCCACCAGCGTTCTATTCGCACGCTCAGCAACTCCGTTTTGCTGTGGAGTATGAGGAACTGTTAGTTGTCGCTTAATTCCTTGGCTTACCAAGAAGTTCTCAAATGCGCCGCTCAGGTACTCTCGCCCGTTGTCGCTCCTTATGACTTTAATCTTCTCTCCAGTTTGTTTTTCGGCCAACGCTTTGAACTCTTTAAATTTTTCAAAGACTTGATCTTTTGATTTCAGCATATACACCGTTACGTAACGCGTCTTATCATCAATAAAAGAAGCAAAATATCGTGCGCCACCTTTCGATACTGTGCTTATAGGTCCACAAATGTCAGTATGAATTAATCCCAAAATTTCGCGCGATCGATTTTCCGACATTTTTGGGAACTGTTTTACGCAAATTTTACTTTTTGCACATGTTTCGCACACAAAGTCACTCACGTTTCCGGCAACACCAGGCAGACCATACACCATATGCTTGTGGATCATGGATTTAATGCTATTAAAATTTAGATGCCCGAATCTATTATGCCATGTTATTACTTGCTTTAACTTTGCCTTTGTAGCAAAAGTGGTTTTATTCTCGGTTTCAAACACAAACAAGTCATTTTGCTTTTTCGCAACTAACACAGTATCACCCTTCTCGTTTTTCACACTCGCTTTGTCTTTTTCAAAGCATATTTTAAAACCATTATTTATTGCTTTAGCAACCGAAACAAAATTACATTGCAGATTTTGAACATATAACACATCGGTTAGTTTATAATATTGCCCTGCCAGTTTAACTTTACTGTGCCGATACCTTTTGCCTCAATGTATGGTTCGCCAACTAGCATAATTTTTTCTTTATGCTCGCGAATTGACACAAATAACGATTTGTTTGCACATAAGTGGGCTGTTGCCCCACTGTCCACGCACCAAACATCAACCGAAAGTGTACTTTTGTAGGAAGCTGCAGCGAAAACGAAATACGACTTTTTGCCGCTATCGTTCTTTTTGTCACTATCGTTGTCTTTTTTCTGACTTCGCCGATTTTTCTTTCGATCTGCACTTCGCCGAAATATGACCGCGGCGGCCACATTTCCAACATTCGATGTTTTTCATGTCCCTTTTATTCTTGTTCTTTTTGTCATTTTCGAATCGCGACGCGAACATTTTCTGTTCTTCTTTCACAGCGATTTGCTCAACCGTTTTACGTCTTTCCCCCTCTTCCAGCAATTTAATTTTTAGGGCCTCAAACGACGGCAAATTGTCGCGCGCTTCTATTGCGATTACAAAGCCCTCATATGCGTCACTAAGGCTTGCCAACAAAATTATAACAAGCATTTCATCCGGCACTGGCTTTTGAATTTCGTTTAACTTCTCGATCACATCAGAAAAATTATTCACATGCTTTGCAATGCCCTCTGACTCTGACATTTTCATGTAGAGTAACTGTTTAAATAACTGTATTCTACGCGCCGGCCCAGAAGGCGTGTGAATTGCGGCCAGCTTTTTCCAAGCTTCCTCTGATGTCGTACAATGTTTAACATGATTAATTTGCGATGGCTTTATACACAGTAATACACTTGCCAGGGCTTTTTCGTCTTTGCGATCGAAATTTGTCTGCTGCTCTACGGTATCATTCTCACTTTTAATTTCGCGGCCACTCACAATTCCCCACAACTCAGAATGTATCAGCAGACTTTCATCTGCACTGCCCACGAACTGTAGTTGACAATTTCCAATTTTTCTATTGAATATTGGGAACTCATCTTGTTTTTAAGATTTTATTATTTCACAAACGAGTCTCTGCTCAATTTTCCTCGATTAATACGCGCAGTGGAAGCGTTCTGGGCCCATAACCTATTCGTTTTGGCATTTATTAGAGACTAAATTCATGTTTGCAGCGTGCAAGCTAGCTATTTATACAGAACATAAAGGAAGGAAGAAACAAGCACCGTTACTTGTGATGCATAAAAGGAAATAAGAAGACATACAGTGGTGCTAATACAACATATTTCTAACACAAATACCCTTAGATTTTCCCAAAAGTCGACATTTCAAATTATTTAAAGTGTAACACATTTTTCAAAATTTGTTTTGTCAAAAACCGTTAGATTTTCTGAAAAAAAAACAACGTTTAAAATTGTTAAAAAGTGTAACATCAAAATGATCAAAATTTTATTTTTGTCAACAGCCATTCGATTTTTGCAAAAGTCGACGTTTATAATTGTTGAAAAGTGTAACCCATTTTTTAAATATATTCATAATTTTTTTTGTCAAAGGCTGTTAGATTTTTTGCATAAAACGACGTTTAAAATTATTGAAAATGTTAAAAAATTTTAAAATTATTCAAAAAAAAAATTTTAAGAAATACCGTTAGATTTTCGCAAATGTCGACATTTAAAATTATTTAAAAGTGTAACGCATTTTTCAAAATTTTTCAAAAGCCGTTAGATTTTTGCACAAAACGACGTTTAAAATTATTGAAAATGTTAAAAAATTTTAAAATTATTCAAAAAAAAAAATTTTAAGAAATACCGTTAGATTTTCGCAAATGTCGACATTTAAAATTATTTAAAAGTGTAACGCATTTTTCAAAATTTTTCAAAAGCCGTTAGATTTTTGCACAAAACGACGTTTAAAATTATTAAAAATGTTAAAAAATTTTAAAATTATTAAAAAAAAAAAATTTTTAAGAAATACCGTTAGATTTTCGCAAATGTCGGGCCGTATAAGGATTTCTCTAGCTTCAGTACCCTTTTCGGATATTTGGAGTCTATAAAGCAATCAGGTTGCCTCATATATACTTCATCCTGTAGTTCACTGTTAAGGTACGCTGCCGAGACATCCATTTGATGCATATACATCTCGTGCTCTACGGCTAATGCAATTACCAATCTGATTGACGAATAGCTTGCTACTGGTGAAAATGTCTCCGTATAGTTGATGCCGTATTGCTGTCCGCATCCCTTTGCGACTAAACGAGCTTTAAATCGATCCAGCTTGCCATATTTGTCCAGCTTAATGGCAAACACCCATTTACAGCCAATACATTTCTCACCAGGTGGTAGATCAACTAGGCTCCATGTATTTATGGATTGCAACTGATCGTACTCCTTCTGCATCGCAGCTTTCCATTCGTCTGCATGCCTCATGTTTAACGCCTCTTTGACACTACTGGGCACTACAACATCTTCGGTTGTACCAATGGCACTGAGCAAATTATATTCTTTCCGTGGACGCCCTGGAGCTCCAGTACGAACCAATTTTGGTCTCCCTGGACCCCGTTTTTGTCCAACGACGCTCTTTTCTGAGTTTGGTTCAATTTCAATATCGTCTTGCTCTTCTGTTGCTTGTGGCTTGACCTCTTCGCCCGGTTCTATGTCAATCTTCATTATCAATTTACTTGGATCCTCAGGAAACTCTTCAACCGATGTACTAGTATATTGTGCAATTTCGTGTTCCAAAAACACAACATCCCTAGCTTCTTTTATTTTTTGTGTCTGAGGATTGAAAAGTCGATAAGCTTTAACGGTTCCTGAATACCCCACCATTATATGCTCGATGCCCTTCTGACAAAATTTTCTTTTGTGCGTCTTATCCAATACGATAACCTTTGTACCAAACATTCTCAAATGGGCCACGCTTGGATTCTTCCCAAACCACGCCTGGTATGGAGTCATCTCAGGCACTGACGACGTCTCGGATCTATTCCGTAAATACGCTGCGGTCATTATAGCTTCTCCCAACAGTGATTCATTGGCCCTAGCATACACCAGCATGCTTCTTGCCATTTCCACCAGCGTTCTATTCGCACGCTCAGCAACTCCGTTTTGCTGTGGAGTATGAGGAACTGTTAGTTGTCGCTTAATTCCTTGGCTTACCAAGAAGTTCTCAAATGCGCCGCTCAGGTACTCTCGCTCGTTGTCGCTCCTTATGACTTTAATCTTCTCTCCAGTTTGTTTTTCGGCCAACGCTTTGAACTCTTTAAATTTTTCAAAGACTTGATCTTTTGATTTCAGCATATACACCGTTACGTATCGCGTCTTATCATCAATAAAAGTAGCAAAATATCGTGCGCCACCTTTCGATACTGTGCTTATAGGTCCACAAATGTCAGTATGAATTAATCCCAAAATTTCGCGCGATCGATTTTCCGACATTTTTGGGAACTGTTTTACGCAAATTTTACTTTTTGCACATGTTTCGCACACAAAGTCACTCACGTTTCCGGCAACACCAGGCTGACCGTTCACCATATGCTTGTGGATCATGGATTTAATGCTATTAAAATTTAGATGCCCGAATCTATTATGCCATGTTATTACTTGCTTTAAATTTGCCTTTGTAGCAAAAGCGGTTTTATTCTCGGTTTCAAACACAAACAAGTCATTTTGCTTTTTCGCAACTAACACAGTAACACCCTTCTCGTTTTTCACACTCGCTTTGTCTTTTTCAAAGCATATTTTAAAACCATTATTTATTGCTTTAGCAACCGAAACAAAATTACATTGCAGATTTTGAACATATAACACATCGGTTAGTTCAATAATATTGCCCTGCCAGTTTAACTTTACTGTGCCGATACCTTTTGCCTCAATGTATTGTTCGCCAACTAGCATAATTTTTTCTTTATGCTCGCGAATTGACACAAATAACGATTTGTTTGCACATAAGTGGGCTGTTGCCCCACTGTCCACGCACCAAACATCAACCGAAAGTGTACTTTTGTAGGAAGCTGCAGCGAAAACGAAATACGACTTTTTGCCGCTATCGTTCTTTTTGTCACTATCGTTGTCTTTTTCTGACTTCGCCGATTTTTCTTTCGATCTGCACTTCGCCGAAATATGACCGCGGCGGCCACATTTCCAACATTCGATGTTTTTCATGTCCCTTTTGTTCTTGTTCTTTTTGTCATTTTCGAATCGCGACGCGAACATTTTCTGTTCTTCTTTCACAGCAATTTGCTCAACCGTTTTACGTCTTTCCCCCTCTTCCAGCAATTTAATTTTTAGGGCCTCAAACGACGGCAAATTGTCGCGCGCTTCTATTGCGATTACAAAGCCCTCATATGCGTCACTAAGGCTTGCCAACAAAATTATAACAAGCATTTCATCCGGCACTGGCTTTTGAATTTCGTTTAACTTCTCGATCACATCAGAAAAATTATTCACATGCTTTGCAATGCCCTCTGACTCTGACATTTTCATGTAGAGTAACTGTTTAAATAACTGTATTCTACGCGCCGGCCCAGAAGGCGTGTGAATTGCGGCCAGCTTTTTCCAAGCTTCCTCTGATGTCGTACAATGTTTAACATGATTAATTTGCGATGGCTTTATACACAGTAATACACTTGCCAGGGCTTTTTCGTCATTGCGATCGAAATTTGTCTGCTGTTCTACGGTATCATTCTCACTTTTAATTTCGCGGCCACTCACAATTCCCCACAACTCAGAATGTATCAGCAGACTTTCATCTGCACTGCCCACGAACTATAGTTGTCAATTTCCAATTTTTCTATTGAATATTGGGAACTCATCTTGTTTTTAAGATTTTATTATTTCACAAACGAGTCTCTGCTCAATTTTCCTCGATTAATACGCGCAGTGGAAGCGTTCTGGGCCCATAACCTATTCGTTTTGGCATTTATTAGAGACTAAATTCATGTTTGCAGCGTGCAAGCTAGCTATTTATACAGAACATAAAGGAAGGAAGAAACAAGCACCGTTACTTGTGATGCATAAAAGGAAATAAGAAGACATACAGTGGTGCTAATACAACATATTTCTAACACAAATACCCTTAGATTTTCCCAAAAGTCGACATTTCAAATTATTTAAAGTGTAACGCATTTTTCAAAATTTGTTTTGTCAAAAACCGTTAGATTTTCTGAAAAAAAAAACAACGTTTAAAATTGTTAAAAAGTGTAACATCAAAATGATCAAAATTTTATTTTTGTCAACAGCCATTCGATTTTCGCAAAAGTCGACGTTTATAATTGTTGAAAAGTGTAACCCATTTTTTAAATATATTCATAATTTTTTTTGTCAAAGGCTGTTAGATTTTTGCATAAAACGACGTTTAAAATTATTGAAAATGTTAAAAAATTTTAAAATTATTCAAAAAAAAAAATTTTAAGAAATACCGTTAGATTTTCGCAAATGTCGACATTTAAAATTATTTAAAAGTGTAACGCATTTTTCAAAATTTTTCAAAAGCCGTTAGATTTTTGCACAAAACGACGTTTAAAATTATTGAAAATGTTAAAAAATTTTAAAATAATTCAAAAAAAAAAATTTTAAGAAATACGGTTAGATTTTCGCAAATGTCGACATTGAATTATTTAAAAGTGTAACTCAGTTGCAAAATTTTTCCAAATTTTTCCAAATTTTTTTTTTGTCAAAAACCGTTCGATTTTCTGAAAAAACCAACGTTTAAATTTGTTAAAAAGTGTAACACATTTATCAAAATGATCAAAATTTTATTTTTGTCAACAGCCGTTAGATTTTCGCAAAAGTCGACGTTTAAAATTATTTAAAAGTGTAAAAAATTTTCAAAAAGTTTAAAAATTTTTTTTTTGTCAAATAACGTTACATTTTCGCAAAAATCGACATTTAAAATTATTTAAAAGTGTAACGCATTTTTCAAAATTTTCAAAATTTTTTTTGTCAAAAGCCGTTAGATATTTGCATAAAACGACGTTTAAAATTATTGAAAAGTGGAAAAAATTTAATTTAAAAAAAATTTTTTGTCAAATACCGTTAGATTTTCGCAAAAGTCGACATTTAAAATTATTTAAAAGTGTAACCCATTTTTCGAAATTTTTTTTGGCAAAAACCGTTAGATTTTCTGAAAAAACCAACGTTTAAAATTGTTAAAAAGTGTAACACATTTATCAAAATGATCAAAATATTATTTTTGTCAACAGCCGTTAGATTTTCGCAAAAGTCGACATTTAAAATTATTTAAAAGTGTAACGCATGTTTCAAAAATTTTTTTCTTTCAAAAACCGTTAGATTTTCTGAAAAAAACCAACGTTCAAAATTGTTAAAACGTCTAACGTAGTATTCAAAATAATCAAAATTTTATTTTTGTCAAAAGCCGTTAGATTTTCTCACAAGTCCTCGTTTAAAATTACTGAAAAGTGTAAAAAAAATTCAAAATTTAAAAAAAAAAAAAAAATGTTTATTAAATACCGTTAGATTTTCGGAAAAGTCGACATTTAAATTTATTTAAAAGTGTAACGCATGTTTCAAAATTTTATTTTTGTCAATAGCCAATTGATTTTCTCAAAACTCGACGTTTATAATTGTTGAAAAGTGTAACCCATTTCTTAAATATATTCATAATTTTTTTTGTCAAAGGCCGTTAGATTTTTTCATAAAACGACGTTTAACTGTTTAATTAACTGACGTTTAATTAACAAATACAGTTAGATTTTCGCAAAAGTCGACATTTAAAATTATTTAAAAGTGTAACGCATTTTTCAAAATTTTTTTTTGTTAAAAACCGTTAGATTTTCTGAAAAAAACCAACGTTTCAAATTGTTAAAACGTCTAACGTAGTTTTTTAAATAATCAAAATTTTATTTTTATCAAAAGTCGTAAGATTTTCGCACAAGTCGACGTTTAAAATTACTGAAAAGTGTAACAGAAGAAAGCAAGGCTACCTTCGACTTGCCGAAGGTTTCATACCCTTGCAGTTATACAAAATATATAATATATTTGGATTGCTGCTGGTTTCTGTGGTATTTATTGAACAATTATAACAATACAGGAAGTCGAGATTTTTACCTGATTAAGGCTATGAATCAAACACCTGCTTCGAAAAAAAATAATTCTACCTTTTTAATGCTTTTGTATATACCTGGATTTCTTATAAACTTTACATAAAATGTTATGAGGAAATGTCTTTGTGTTGTAAAGGATCTATTGGTCATAAAATATAAATAAATTTGGAAAGTTCTCATTCAAAAATGCGTTTGAATAACAGCTACAGGATTTTTTGTTTAACAGCTACATGTAATAGTACTCAGCTTTCCATAAAATTGCAACATGAACCTTCATTATTCCGATCGTTGATCGTTATAAGTTATAAAAGTTCGACTTCGAACTTTATTATTAGGAACACACTTAGATTTGGATGTGGTAAGCCTGATAGCTATATCTTTAAATATAACGAAAATCGGCCGATAGGCTCCATGACAGCTATACGATATATCAGACCCATTCCGACTTATTTAAAGAGGGCAGAAATAAGAAGCTTGTGGGCAATGTTTCATGAAGATAGCTCAATAACTGGAGGACTAATTTGCGTTGCAACAGACAAACGGACTGACTGATTGTTCCTATAACAGCTATAGAATATAAACGTCTGAGATATTTAAAAGGAAACACTAAGGGCGGGATACTGTATAACATTAAAAAGTATTGATAATGTGCGGTATTTCCAAAAACAAAACAGGTTTGCATACAAAAACCCTGATTTCAGCCGATTGTTCCTATGGCAGCTATATGTTATAGTGGTCCGATTTTGATACAATTTTGACAGCACATTAAGAACGTTATAAGAATAGGATTTGCCAAATCTTGTTGCAATATCTTGAAAAACAACAAAAATCGGCCGATAGCTTCGATGACAGCTATACGATATATCGGTGCGATCTGGCTCGTTCCGACTTATTTACAGCCTACAGCAATAATAAGCTTGTGTGCCAAGTTTCATGAAGATAGCTCAATAACTGGGGGACTAATTTGAGTTGCAACAGACACGCGGACTGACTGATTGTTCCTATAACAGCTACAGAATATAAACGTCTGAGATATTTAAATGGAAAAACTAAGGGCGGGTTACTGTATAACATTAAAAAGTATTGATAATGTGCGGTATTTCCAAAAACAAAACAGGTTTGCATACAAAAACCCTGATTTCAGCCGATTGTTCCTATGGCAGCTATATGTTATAGTGGTCCGATTTTGATACAATTTTGACAGCACATTAAGAACGTAATAAGAATAGGATTTGCCAAATCTTGTTGCAATATCTTGAAAACCAACAAAAATCGGCCGATAGCTTCTATGACAGCTATACGATATATCGGTGCGATCTGGCTCTTTCCGACTTATTTACAGCCTACAGCAATAATAAGCTTGTGTGCCAAGTTTCATGAAGATAGCTCAAAAACTGAGAGACTAGTTTGCGTTGCAACAGACGGACGGACGGACGGACGGACGGACAGACGGACATCCATTTTTCGACTCCTCTGGTGATGCTGGCTAAAATTAATATAACCTCTGCAAGGGTATAATTATTGAAAATGCTAAAAAATTTTAAAATTATTAAAAAAAAAAATTTTAACAAATACCGTTAGATTTTACCAAAAGTCGACATTTAAAATTAATTAAAAGTGTAACGCATTTTTCAAAATTTTTTTTTGTCAAAAGCCGTTAGATTTTTGCACAAAACGACGTTGAAAATTATTGAAAATGTTAAAAAATTTTAAAATTATTAAAAAAAAAAAAATTTAACAAATTTCGTTAGATTTTACCAAAAGTCGACACTTAAAATTATTTATTTATTTTTTGACAGCACATTAGGAACGTAATAAGAATAGGATTTGCCAAATCTTGTTGCAATATCTTGAAAAACAACAAAAATCGGCCGATAGCTTCGATGACAGCTATACGATATATCGGTGCGATCTGGCTCGTTCCGACTTATTTACAGCCTACAGCAATAATAAGCTTGTGTGCCAAGTTTCATGAAGATAGCTCAATAACTGGGGGACTAATTTGAGTTGCAACAGACACGCGGACTGACTGATTGTTCCTATAACAGCTATAGAATATAAACGTCTGAGATATTTAAATGGAAAAACTAAGGGCGGGTTACTGTATAACATTAAAAAGTATTGATAATGTGCGGTATTTCCAAAAACAAAACAGGTTTGCATACGAAAACCCTGATTTCAGCCGATTGTTCCTATGGCAGCTATATGTTATAGGGGTCCGATTTTGATACAATTTTGACAGCACATTAATAACGTAATAAGAATAGGATTTGCCAAATCTTGTTGCAATATCTTGAAAAACAACAAAAATCGGCCGATAGCTTCTATGACAGCTATACGATATATCGGTGCGATCTGGCTCTTTCCGACTTATTTACAGCCTACAGCAATAATAAGCTTGTGTGCCAAGTTTCATGAAGATAGCTCAAAAACTGAGAGACTAGTTTGCGTTGCAACAGACGGACGGACGGACGGACGGACGGACAGACGGACATCCATTTTTCGACTCCTCTGGTGATGCTGGCTAAAATTAATATAACCTCTGCAAGGGTATAATTATTGAAAATGCTAAAAAATTTTAAAATTATTAAAAAAAAAAAATTTTAACAAATACCGTTAGATTTTACCAAAAGTCGACATTTAAAATTATTTAAAAGTGTAACGCATTTTTCAAAATTTTTTTTGTCAAAAGCCGTTAGATTTTTGCACAAAACGACGTTGAAAATTATTAAAAATGTTAACAAATTTTAAAATTATTAAAAAAAAAAAATTTAACAAATTTCGTTAGATTTTACCAAAAGTCGACACTTAAAATTATTTATTTATTTTTTGACAGCACATTAGGAACGTAATAAGAATAGGATTTGCCAAATCTTGTTGCAATATCTTGAAAAACAACAAAAATCGGCCGATAGCTTCTATGACAGCTATACGATATATCGGTCCGATCTGGCTCGTTCCGACTTATTTACAGCCTACAGCAATAATAAGCTCGTGTGTCAAGTTTCATGAAGATAGCTCAAACACTGAGAGACCAGTTTGCGTTGCATCAGACGGACGGACG
>JAECXD010001191.1:0-19856 GCA_018151445.1 Zaprionus inermis | reverse complement strand
GAAAGTTATGGTGAAAAAAAAATTTCTGAAAAATGATAAGGGGGGGGACCCTTACACAAATTCTAAAAATTTCCAAATTTTCAAAATGTTCATATTGCAATTATTGAAATGTAGAATGACTATGGGTGTCAAAACATAAACAAAATGTCATTATTTTTGGAAATCACTTGAAATTTAGGAAAGTTATGGTGAAAAAAAATTTTCTGAAAATGATAAGGGGGGAACTCTTACACAAATTCTAAAAATTTCCAAATTTTCAAAATGTTCATATTGCAATTATTGAAATGTAGAATGACTATGGGTGTCAAAACATAAACAAAATGTCATTATTTTTGGAAATCACTTGATTTTTAGGAAAGTTATGGTGAAAAAAAATTTCTGAAAAATGATAAGGGGGGACCCTTACACAAATTCAAAAAATTTCCAAATTTTCAAAATGTTCATATTGCAATTATTGAAATGTAGAATGACTATGGGTGTCAAAACATAAACAAAATGTCATTATTTTTGGAAATCACTTGATTTTTAGGAAAGTTATGGTGAAAAAAAATTTCTGAAAAATGATAAGGGGGGACCCTTACACAAATTCTAAAAATTTCCAAATTTTCAAAATGTTCATATTGCAATTATTGAAATGTAGAATGACTATGGGTGTCAAAACATAAACAAAATGTCATTATTTTTGGAAATCACTTGATTTTTAGGAAAGTTATGGTGAAAAAAAAATTTCTGAAAAATGATAAATATTATAAATTAGAATTTCAAAATTTTCAAAATCATTATTTTTGGAAATGACTAGGGTTTCAAAACATAAACAAAATGTCATTATTTTGAAACAAAATATTTGGAAATACTGAATTTGAAAGATGGAGAAAAATACGGATTACAAAAAATAAATTTTCAAAATTTTTTTCAATTATGAAATTAAAATGACAGGGTGTCAAAAACATAAACAAAATGTCATTATTTTTGGAAATCACTTGATTTTTAGGAAAGTTATGGTGAAAAAAAAATTTTCTGAAAAATGATAAGGGGGGGACCCTTACACAAATTCTAAAAATTTCCAAATTTTCAAAATGTTCATATTGCAATTATTGAAATGTAGAATGACTATGGGTGTCAAAACATAAACAAAATGTCATTATTTTTGGAAATCACTTGATTTTTAGGAAAGTTATGGTGAAAAAAAATTTCTGAAAAATGATAAGGGGGGACCCTTACACAAATTCTAAAAATTTCCAAATTTTCAAAATGTTCATATTGCAATTATTGAAATGTAGAATGACTATGGGTGTCAAAACATAAACAAAATGTCATTATTTTTGGAAATCACTTGATTTTTAGGAAAGTTATGGTGAAAAAAAATTTTCTGAAAAATGATAAGGGGGGACCCTTACACAAATTCTAAAAATTTCCAAATTTTCAAAATGTTCATATTGCAATTATTGAAATGTAGAATGACTATGGGTGTCAAAACATAAACAAAATGTCATTATTTTTGGAAATCACTTGATTTTTAGGAAAGTTATGGTGAAAAAAAATTTTCTGAAAAATGATAAGGGGGAAAACCCTTACACAAATTCTAAAAATTTCCAAATTTTCAAAATGTTCATATTGCAATTATTGAAATGTAGAATGACTATGGGTGTCAAAACATAAACAAAATGTCATTATTTTTGGAAATCACTTGATTTTTAGGAAAGTTATGGTGAAAAAAAAATTTCTGAAAAATGATAAGGGGGGACCCTTACACAAATTCTAAAAAATTTCCAAATTTTCAAAATGTTCATATTGCAATTATTGAAATGTAGAATGACTATGGGTGTCAAAACATAAACAAAATGTCATTATTTTTGGAAATCACTTGATTTTTAAGAAAGTTATGGTGAAAAAAAATTTTCTGAAAAATGATAAGGGGGGACACTTACACAAATTCTAAAAATTTCCAAATTTTCAAAATGTTCATATTGCAATTATTGAAATGTAGAATGACTATGGGTGTCAAAACATAAACAAAATGTCATTATTTTTGGAAATCACTTGATTTTTAGGAAAGTTATGGTGAAAAAAAAATTTCTGAAAAATGATAAGGGGGACCCTTACACAAATTCTAAAAATTTCCAAATTTTCAAAATGTTCATATTGCAATTATTGAAATGTAGAATGACTATGGGTGTCAAAACATAAACAAAATGTCATTATTTTTGGAAATCACTTGAATTAGAAAAAAAGAAAACATAAACAAAATGTCATTATTTTAAATCACTTGATTTTTAAGAAAGTTATGGTGAAAAAAAAATTTTCTGAAAAATGATAAGGGGGGACCCTTACACAAATTCTAAAAATTTCCAAATTTTCAAAATGTTCATATTGCAATTATTGAAATGTAGAATGACTATGGGTGTCAAAACATAAACAAAATGTCATTATTTTTGGAAATCACTTGATTTTTAGGAAAGTTATGGTGAAAAAAAAATTTCTGAAAAATGATAAGGGGGGACCCTTACACAAATTCCTAAAAAATTTCCAAATTTTCAAAATGTTCATATTGCAATTATTGAAATGTAGAATGACTATGGGTGTCAAAACATAAACAAAATGTCATTATTTTTGGAAATCACTTGATTTTTAGGAAAGTTATGGTGAAAAAAAAATTTTCTGAAAAATGATAAGGGGGAACCCTTACACAAATTCTAAAAAATTTCCAAATTTTCAAAATGTTCATATTGCAATTATTGAAATGTAGAATGACTATGGGTGTCAAAACATAAACAAAATGTCATTATTTTTGGAAATCACTTGATTTTTAGGAAAGTTATGGTGAAAAAAAAATTTCTGAAAAATGATAAGGGGGAAACCCTTACACAAATTCTAAAAAATTTCCAAATTTTCAAAATGTTCATATTGCAAAATTATTGAAATGTAGAATGACTATGGGTGTCAACAAAACATAAACAAAATGTCATTATTTTTGGAAATCACTTGATTTTTAGGAAAGTTATGGTGAAAAAAAAATGTCTGAAAAATGATAAGGGGGGACCCTTACACAAATTCTAAAAATAAAATTTCAAATTTTCAAAATGTTCATATTGCAATTATTGAAATGTAGAATGACTATGGGTGTCAAAACATAAACAAAATGTCATTATTTTTGGAAATCGCTTGATTTTTAGAAAAGTTATGGTGAAAAAAATTTTCTGAAAAATGATAAGGGGGGACCCTTCACAAATTCTAAAAATTTCCAAATTTTCAAAATGTTCATATTGCAATTATTGAAATGTAGAATGACTATGGGTGTCAAAACATAAACAAAATGTCATTATTTTTGAAATCACTTGATTTTTAGGAAAGTTATGGTGAAAAAAAATTTCTGAAAAATGATAAGGGGGGACCCCTTAACACAATTTCCAAAAATTTCCAAATTTTCAAAATGTTCATATTGCAATTATTGAAATGTAGAATGACTATGGGTGTCAAAACATAAACAAAATGTCATTATTTTTGGAAATCGCTTGATTTTTAGAAAAGTTATGGTGAAAAAAATTTTCTGAAAAATGATAAGGGGGGACCCTTCACAAATTCTAAAAATTTCCAAATTTTCAAAATATTCATATTGCAATTATTGAAATGTAGAATGACTATGGGTGTCAAAACATAAACAAAATGTCATTATTTTTGGAAATCACTTGATTTTTAGGAAAGTTATGGTGAAAAAAAATTTCTGAAAAATGATAAGGGGGGACCCTTACACAAATTCTAAAAATTTCCAAATTTTCAAAATGTTCATATTGCAATTATTGAAATGTAGAATGACTATGGGTGTCAAAACATAAACAAAATGTCATTATTTTTGGAAATCACTTGATTTTTAGGAAAGTTATGGTGAAAAAAAAATTTCTGAAAAATGATAAGGGGGGACCCTTACACAAATTCTAAAAATTTCCAAATTTTCAAAATGTTCATATTGCAATTATTGAAATGTAGAATGACTATGGGTGTCAAAACATAAACAAAATGTCATTATTTTTGGAAATCACTTGATTTTTAGGAAAGTTATGGTGAAAAAAAATTTCTGAAAAATGATAAGGGGGGACCCTTACAACAAAATTAAAAACTAAAAATTTCAAATTTTCAAAATTTCATATTGCAATTATTGAAATGTAGAATGACTATGGGTGTCAAAACATAAACAAAATGTCATTATTTTTGGAAATCAATTGATTTTTAGGAAAGTTATGGTGAAAACAAAATTTCTGAAAAAGTATAAGGGGGGACCCCACACAAATTCTAAAAATTTCCAAATTTTCAAAATGTTCATATTGCAATTATTGAAATGTAGAATGACTATGGGTGTCAAAACATAAACAAAATGTCATTATTTTTGGAAATCACTTGATTTTTAGGAAAGTTATGGTGAAAAAAAATTTCTGAAAAATGATAAGGGGGGACCCTTTACACAAATTCTAAAAAATTTCCAAATTTTCAAAATGTTCATATTGCAATTATTGAAATGTAGAATGACTATGGGTGTCAAAACATAAACAAAATGTCATTTTATTTGGAAATCAATTGATTTTTAGGAAAGTTATGGTGAAAACAAAATTTCTGAAAAAGTATAAGGGGGGACCCCACACAAATTCTAAAAATTTCCAAATTTTCCAAATGTTCATATTGCAATTATTGAAATGTAGAATGACTATGGGTGTCAAAACATAAACAAAATGTCATTATTTTTGGAAATCACTTGATTTTTAGGAAAGTTATGGTGAAAAAAAATTCTGAAAAATGATAAGGGGGGACCCTTACACAAATTCTAAAAATTTCCAAATTTTCAAAATGTTCATATTGCAATTATTGAAATGTAGAATGACTATGGGTGTCAAAACATAAACAAAATGTCATTATTTTTGGAAATCACTTGATTTTTAGGAAAGTTATGGTGAAAAAAATTTCTGAAAAGCTGAAAATGATAAGGGGGGACCCTTACACAAATTCTAAAAATTTCCAAATTTTCAAAATGTTCATATTGCAATTATTGAAATGTAGAATGACTATGGGTGTCAAAACATAAACAAAATGTCATTATTTTTGGAAATCACTTGATTTTTAGGAAAAGTTATGGTGAAAAAAATTTCTGAAAAATGATAAGGGGGGACCCTTACACAAATTCTAAAAATTTCCAAATTTTCAAAATGTTCATATTGCAATTATTGAAATGTAGAATGACTATGGGTGTCAAAACATAAACAAAATGTCATTATTTTTGGAAATCACTTGATTTTTAGGAAAGTTATGGTGAAAAAAATTTTTTTGAAAAATGATAAGGGGGGACCCTTACACAAATTCTAAAAATTTCCAAATTTTCAAAATGTTCATATTGCAATTATTGAAATGTAGAATGACTATGGGTGTCAAAACATAAACAAAATGTCATTATTTTTGGAAATCACTTGATTTTTAGGAAAGTTATGGTAAAAAAAAATTTCTGAAAAATGATAAGGGGGGACCCTTACACAAATTCTAAAAATTTCCAAATTTTCAAAATGTTCATATTGCAATTATTGAAATGTAGAATGACTATGGGTGTCAAAACATAAACAAAATGTCATTATTTTTGGAAATCACTTGATTTTTAGGAAAGTTATGGTGAAAAAAAATTTCTGAAAAATGATAAGGGGGGACCCCTTACACAAATTCTAAAAATTTCCAAATTTTCAAAATGTTCATATTGCAATTATTGAAATGTAGAATGACTATGGGTGTCAAAACATAAACAAAATGTCATTATTTTTGGAAATCACTTGATTTTTAGGAAAGTTATGGTGAAAAAAATTTCTGAAAAATGATAGGAAGGGGGACCCCTTACACAAATTCTAAAAATTTCCAAATTTTCAAAATGTTCATATTGCAATTATTGAAATGTAGAATGACTATGGGTGTCAAAACATAAACAAAATGTCATTATTTTTGGAAATCACTTGATTTTTAGGAAAGTTATGGTGAAAAAAAATTTCTGAAAAATGATAAGGGGGGGACCCTTACACAAATTCCAAAAATTTCCAAATTTTCAAAATGTTCATATTGCAATTATTGAAATGTAGAATGACTATGGGTGTCAAAACATAAACAAAATGTCATTATTTTTGGAAATCACTTGATTTTTAGGAAAGTTATGGTGAAAAAAAATCTGAAAAAGATAAGGGGGACCCTTACACAAATTCTAAAAATTTCCAAATTTTCAAAATGTTCATAAAAATTTGGAAATCACTTGAATTTAAGAAATTATGGTGAAAAAAAAATTTCTGAAAAATGATAAGGGGGGACCCTTACACAAATTCTAAAAATTTCCAAATTTTCAAAATGTTCATATTGCAATTATTGAAATGTAGAATGACTATGGGTGTCAAAACATAAACAAAATGTCATTATTTTTGGAAATCACTTGATTTTTTTTGGAAAAAAGTTATGGTGAAAAAAAATTCTGAAAAATGATAAGGGGGGAAACCCTTACACAAATTCTAAAAATTTCCAAATTTTCAAAATGTTCATATTGCAATTATTGAAATGTAGAATGACTATGGGTGTCAAAACATAAACAAAATGTCATTATTTTTGGAAATCACTTGATTTTTAGGAAAGTTATGGTGAAAAAAAATTTCTGAAAAATGATAAGGGGGGACCCTTACACAAATTCTAAAAATTTCCAAATTTTCAAAATGTTCATATTGCAATTATTGAAATGTAGAATGACTATGGGTGTCAAAACATAAACAAAATGTCATTATTTTTGGAAATCACTTGATTTTTAGGAAAGTTATGGTGAAAAAAAATTTCTGAAAAATGATAAGGGGGGACCCTTACACAAATTCTAAAAATTTCCAAATTTTCAAAATGTTCATATTGCAATTATTGAAATGTAGAATGACTATGGGTGTCAAAACATAAACAAAATGTCATTATTTTTGGAAATCACTTGATTTTTAGGAAAGTTATGGTGAAAAAAAATTCTGAAAAATGATAAGTTAGGTGACAAAAAAATTTTCAATGCAAAAAATGATAGAAACTAGGGGTCAAAACATAAACAAAATTCAATTTTTCAAAATCACTTCAAAATGTTCATATTGCAATTATTGAAATGTAGAATGACTATGGGTGTCAAAAACATAAACAAAATGTCATTATTTTTGGAAATCACTTGATTTTTAGGAAAGTTATGGTGAAAAAAAATTTCTGAAAAATGATAAGGGGGGACCCTTACACAAATTCTAAAAATTTCCAAATTTTCAAAATGTTCATATTGCAATTATTGAAATGTAGAATGACTATGGGTGTCAAAACATAAACAAAATGTCATTATTTTTGGAAATCACTTGATTTTTAGGAAAGTTATGGTGAAAAAAAAATTTCTGAAAAATGATAAGGGGGGGACCCTTACACAAATTCTAAAAATTTCCAAATTTTCAAAATGTTCATATTGCAATTATTGAAATGTAGAATGACTATGGGTGTCAAAACATAAACAAAATGTCATTATTTTTGGAAATCACTTGATTTTTAGGAAAGTTATGGTGAAAAAAATTTTCTGAAAAATGATAAGGGGGGACCCTTACACAAATTCTAAAAATTTCCAAATTTTCAAAATGTTCATATTGCAATTATTGAAATGTAGAATGACTATGGGTGTCAAAACATAAACAAAATGTCATTATTTTTGGAAATCACTTGATTTTTAGGAAAGTTATGGTGAAAAAAAATTCTGAAAAATGATAAGGGGGGACCCTTACACAAATTCTAAAAATTTCCAAATTTTCAAAATGTTCATATTGCAATTATTGAAATGTAGAATGACTATGGGTGTCAAAACATAAACAAAATGTCATTATTTTTGGAAATCACTTGATTTTTAGGAAAGTTATGGTGAAAAAAAAATTTCTGAAAAATGATAAGGGGGGGACCCTTACACAAATTCAAAAAAAAACAAAAATTCTAAAAATTTCCAAATTTTCAAAATGTTCATATTGCAATTATTGAAATGTAGAATGACTATGGGTGTCAAAACATAAACAAAATGTCATTATTTTTGGAAATCACTTGATTTTTAGGAAAGTTATGGTGAAAAAAAATTTCTGAAAAATGATAAGGGGGGACCCTTACACAAATTCTAAAAATTTCCAAATTTTCAAAATGTTCATATTGCAATTATTGAAATGTAGAATGACTATGGGTGTCAAAACATAAACAAAATGTCATTATTTTTGGAAATCACTTGATTTTTAGGAAAGTTATGGTGAAAAAAAAATTTCTGAAAAATGATAAGGGGGGACCCTTACACAAATTCTAAAAATTTCCAAATTTTCAAAATGTTCATATTGCAATTATTGAAATGTAGAATGACTATGGGTGTCAAAACATAAACAAAATGTCATTATTTTTGGAAATCACTTGATTTTTAGGAAAGTTATGGTGAAAAAAAATTTTCTGAAAAATGATAAGGGGGGACCCTTACACAAATTCTAAAAATTTCCAAATTTTCAAAATGTTCATATTGCAATTATTGAAATGTAGAATGACTATGGGTGTCAAAACATAAACAAAATGTCATTATTTTTGGAAATCACTTGATTTTTAGGAAAGTTATGGTGAAAAAAAATTTCTGAAAAATGATAAGGGGGGACCCTTACACAAATTCTAAAAATTTCCAAATTTTCAAAATGTTCATATTGCAATTATTGAAATGTAGAATGACTATGGGTGTCAAAACATAAACAAAATGTCATTATTTTTGGAAATCACTTGATTTTTAGGAAAGTTATGGTGAAAAAAAATTCTGAAAAATGATAAGGGGGGACCCTTACACAAATTCTAAAAATTTCCAAATTTTCAAAATGTTCATATTGCAATTATTGAAATGTAGAATGACTATGGGTGTCAAAACATAAACAAAATGTCATTATTTTTGGAAATCACTTGATTTTTAGGAAAGTTATGGTGAAAAAAAAATTTCTGAAAAATGATAAGGGGGGACCCTTACACAAATTCTAAAAATTTCCAAATTTTCAAAATGTTCATATTGCAATTATTGAAATGTAGAATGACTATGGGTGTCAAAACATAAACAAAATGTCATTATTTTTGGAAATCACTTGATTTTTAGGAAAGTTATGGTGAAAAAAAATTTCTGAAAAATGATAAGGGGGGACCCTTACACAAATTCTAAAAATTTCCAAATTTTCAAAATGTTCATATTGCAATTATTGAAATGTAGAATGACTATGGGTGTCAAAACATAAACAAAATGTCATTATTTTTGGAAATCACTTGATTTTTAGGAAAGTTATGGTGAAAAAAAAATTTCTGAAAAATGATAAGGGGGGACCCTTACACAAATTCTAAAAATTTCCAAATTTTCAAAATGTTCATATTGCAATTATTGAAATGTAGAATGACTATGGGTGTCAAAACATAAACAAAATGTCATTATTTTTGGAAATCACTTGATTTTTAGGAAAGTTATGGTGAAAAAAAAATTTCTGAAAAATGATAAGGGGGGACCCTTACACAAATTCTAAAAATTTCCAAATTTTCAAAATGTTCATATTGCAATTATTGAAATGTAGAATGACTATGGGTGTCAAAACATAAACAAAATGTCATTATTTTTGGAAATCACTTGATTTTTAGGAAAGTTATGGTGAAAAAAAATTTCTGAAAAATGATAAGGGGGGACCCTTACACAAATTCTAAAAATTTCCAAATTTTCAAAATGTTCATATTGCAATTATTGAAATGTAGAATGACTATGGGTGTCAAAACATAAACAAAATGTCATTATTTTTGGAAATCACTTGATTTTTAGGAAAGTTATGGTGAAAAAAAAAATTTCTGAAAAATGATAAGGGGGGACCCTTACACAAATTCTAAAAATTTCCAAATTTTCAAAATGTTCATATTGCAATTATTGAAATGTAGAATGACTATGGGTGTCAAAACATAAACAAAATGTCATTATTTTTGGAAATCACTTGATTTTTAGGAAAGTTATGGTGAAAAAAAATTTCTGAAAAATGATAAGGGGGGACCCCTTACACAAATTCTAAAAATTTCCAAATTTTCAAAATGTTCATATTGCAATTATTGAAATGTAGAATGACTATGGGTGTCAAAACATAAACAAAATGTCATTATTTTTGGAAATCACTTGATTTTTAGGAAAGTTATGGTGAAAAAAAATTTCTGAAAAATGATAAGGGGGGGACCCTTACACAAATTCTAAAAATTTCCAAATTTTCAAAATGTTCATATTGCAATTATTGAAATGTAGAATGACTATGGGTGTCAAAACATAAACAAAATGTCATTATTTTTGGAAATCACTTGATTTTTAGGAAAGTTATGGTGAAAAAAAATTTCTGAAAAATGATAAGGGGGGACCCTTACACAAATTCTAAAAATTTCCAAATTTTCAAAATGTTCATATTGCAATTATTGAAATGTAGAATGACTATGGGTGTCAAAACATAAACAAAATGTCATTATTTTTGGAAATCACTTGATTTTTAGGAAAGTTATGGTGAAAAAAAATTTCTGAAAAATGATAAGGGGGGAACCCTTACACAAATTCTAAAAATTTCCAAATTTTCAAAATGTTCATATTGCAATTATTGAAATGTAGAATGACTATGGGTGTCAAAACATAAACAAAATGTCATTATTTTTGGAAATCACTTGATTTTTAGGAAAGTTATGGTGAAAAAAAATTTCTGAAAAATGATAAGGGGGGACCCTTACACAAATTCTAAAAATTTCCAAATTTTCAAAATGTTCATATTGCAATTATTGAAATGTAGAATGACTATGGGTGTCAAAACATAAACAAAATGTCATTATTTTTGGAAATCACTTGATTTTTAGGAAAGTTATGGTGAAAAAAATTTTCTGAAAAATGATAAGGGGGGACCCTTACACAAATTCTAAAAATTTCCAAATTTTCAAAATGTTCATATTGCAATTATTGAAATGTAGAATGACTATGGGTGTCAAAACATAAACAAAATGTCATTATTTTTGGAAATCACTTGATTTTTAGAAAGTTATGGTGAAAAAAAATTTCTGAAAAATGATAAGGGGGGACCCTTACACAAATTCTAAAAATTTCCAAATTTTCAAAATGTTCATATTGCAATTATTGAAATGTAGAATGACTATGGGTGTCAAAACATAAACAAAATGTCATTATTTTTGGAAATCACTTGATTTTTAGGAAAGTTATGGTGAAAAAAAATTTCTGAAAAATGATAAGGGGGGACCCTTACACAAATTCTAAAAATTTCCAAATTTTCAAAATGTTCATATTGCAATTATTGAAATGTAGAATGACTATGGGTGTCAAAACATAAACAAAATGTCATTATTTTTGGAAATCACTTGATTTTTAGGAAAGTTATGGTGAAAAAAAAATTCTGAAAAATGATAAGGGGGGACCCTTACACAAATTCTAAAAATTTCCAAATTTTCAAAATGTTCATATTGCAATTATTGAAATGTAGAATGACTATGGGTGTCAAAACATAAACAAAATGTCATTATTTTTGGAAATCACTTGATTTTTAGGAAAGTTATGGTGAAAAAAAATTTCTGAAAAATGATAAGGGGGGACCCTTACACAAATTCTAAAAATTTCCAAATTTTCAAAATGTTCATATTGCAATTATTGAAATGTAGAATGACTATGGGTGTCAAAACATAAACAAAATGTCATTATTTTTGGAAATCACTTGATTTTTAGGAAAAGTTATGGTGAAAAAAAATTTCTGAAAAATGATAAGGGGGGACCCTTACACAAATTCTAAAAATTTCCAAATTTTCAAAATGTTCATATTGCAATTATTGAAATGTAGAATGACTATGGGTGTCAAAACATAAACAAAATGTCATTATTTTTGGAAATCACTTGATTTTTAGGAAAGTTATGGTGAAAAAAAATTTCTGAAAAATGATAAGGGGGGACCCTTACACAAATTCTAAAAATTTCCAAATTTTCAAAATGTTCATATTGCAATTATTGAAATGTAGAATGACTATGGGTGTCAAAACATAAACAAAATGTCATTATTTTTGGAAATCACTTGATTTTTAGGAAAGTTATGGTGAAAAAAAATTTCTGAAAAATGATAAGGGGGGACCCTTACACAAATTCTAAAAATTTCCAAATTTTCAAAATGTTCATATTGCAATTATTGAAATGTAGAATGACTATGGGTGTCAAAACATAAACAAAATGTCATTATTTTTGGAAATCACTTGATTTTTAGGAAAGTTATGGTGAAAAAAAATTTCTGAAAAATGATAAGGGGGGACCCTTACACAAATTCTAAAAATTTCCAAATTTTCAAAATGTTCATATTGCAATTATTGAAATGTAGAATGACTATGGGTGTCAAAACATAAACAAAATGTCATTATTTTTGGAAATCACTTGATTTTTAGGAAAGTTATGGTGAAAAAAAATTCTGAAAAATGATAAGGGGGGACCCTTACACAAATTCTAAAAATTTCCAAATTTTCAAAATGTTCATATTGCAATTATTGAAATGTAGAATGACTATGGGTGTCAAAACATAAACAAAATGTCATTATTTTTGGAAATCACTTGATTTTTAGGAAAGTTATGGTGAAAAAAAATTTCTGAAAAATGATAAGGGGGGACCCTTACACAAATTCTAAAAATTTCCAAATTTTCAAAATGTTCATATTGCAATTATTGAAATGTAGAATGACTATGGGTGTCAAAACATAAACAAAATGTCATTATTTTTGGAAATCACTTGATTTTTAGGAAAGTTATGGTGAAAAAAAATTTCTGAAAAATGATAAGGGGGGACCCTTACACAAATTCTAAAAATTTCCAAATTTTCAAAATGTTCATATTGCAATTATTGAAATGTAGAATGACTATGGGTGTCAAAACATAAACAAAATGTCATTATTTTTGGAAATCACTTGATTTTTAGGAAAGTTATGGTGAAAAAAATTTCTGAAAAATGATAAGGGGGGACCCTTACACAAATTCTAAAAATTTCCAAATTTTCAAAATGTTCATATTGCAATTATTGAAATGTAGAATGACTATGGGTGTCAAAACATAAACAAAATGTCATTATTTTTGGAAATCACTTGATTTTTAGGAAAGTTATGGTGAAAAAAAATTTCTGAAAAATGATAAGGGGGACCCTTACACAAATTCTAAAAATTTCCAAATTTTCAAAATGTTCATATTGCAATTATTGAAATGTAGAATGACTATGGGTGTCAAAACATAAACAAAATGTCATTATTTTTGGAAATCACTTGATTTTTAGGAAAGTTATGGTGAAAAAAAATTTCTGAAAAATGATAAGGGGGGAACCCTTACACAAATTCTAAAAATTTCCAAATTTTCAAAATGTTCATATTGCAATTATTGAAATGTAGAATGACTATGGGTGTCAAAACATAAACAAAATGTCATTATTTTTGGAAATCACTTGATTTTTAGGAAAGTTATGGTGAAAAAAAATTTCTGAAAAATGATAAGGGGGGACCCTTACACAAATTCTAAAAATTTCCAAATTTTCAAAATGTTCATATTGCAATTATTGAAATGTAGAATGACTATGGGTGTCAAAACATAAACAAAATGTCATTATTTTTGGAAATCACTTGATTTTTAGGAAAGTTATGGTGAAAAAAAATTTTCTGAAAAATGATAAGGGGGACCCTTACACAAATTCTAAAAATTTCCAAATTTTCAAAATGTTCATATTGCAATTATTGAAATGTAGAATGACTATGGGTGTCAAAACATAAACAAAATGTCATTATTTTTGGAAATCACTTGATTTTTAGGAAAGTTATGGTGAAAAAAATTTTCTGAAAAATGATAAGGGGGGACCCTTACACAAATTCTAAAAATTTCCAAATTTTCAAAATGTTCATATTGCAATTATTGAAATGTAGAATGACTATGGGTGTCAAAACATAAACAAAATGTCATTATTTTTGGAAATCACTTGATTTTTAGGAAAGTTATGGTGAAAAAAAATTTCTGAAAAATGATAAGGGGGGACCCTTACACAAATTCTAAAAATTTCCAAATTTTCAAAATGTTCATATTGCAATTATTGAAATGTAGAATGACTATGGGTGTCAAAACATAAACAAAATGTCATTATTTTTGGAAATCACTTGATTTTTAGGAAAGTTATGGTGAAAAAAAATTTTCTGAAAAATGATAAGGGGGGAACCCTTACACAAATTCTAAAAATTTCCAAATTTTCAAAATGTTCATATTGCAATTATTGAAATGTAGAATGACTATGGGTGTCAAAACATAAACAAAATGTCATTATTTTTGGAAATCACTTGATTTTTAGGAAAGTTATGGTGAAAAAAAATTTTCTGAAAAATGATAAGGGGGGACCCTTACACAAATTCTAAAAATTTCCAAATTTTCAAAATGTTCATATTGCAATTATTGAAATGTAGAATGACTATGGGTGTCAAAACATAAACAAAATGTCATTATTTTTGGAAATCACTTGATTTTTAGGAAAGTTATGGTGAAAAAAAATTTCTGAAAATGATAAGGGGGGACCCTTACACAAATTCTAAAAATTTCCAAATTTTCAAAATGTTCATATTGCAATTATTGAAATGTAGAATGACTATGGGTGTCAAAACATAAACAAAATGTCATTATATTTGGAAATCACTTGATTTTTAAGAAAGTTATGGTGAAAAAAATTTTTCTGAAAATGATAAGGGGGGACCCTTACACAAATTCTAAAAATTTCCAAATTTTCAAAATGTTCATATTGCAATTATTGAAATGTAGAATGACTATGGGTGTCAAAACATAAACAAAATGTCATTATTTTTGGAAATCACTTGATTTTTAGGAAAGTTATGGTGAAAAAAAATTTCTGAAAAATGATAAGGGGGGACCCTTACACAAATTCTAAAAATTTCCAAATTTTCAAAATGTTCATATTGCAATTATTGAAATGTAGAATGACTATGGGTGTCAAAACATAAACAAAATGTCATTATTTTTGGAAATCACTTGATTTTTAGGAAAGTTATGGTGAAAAAAAAATTTCTGAAAAATGATAAGGGGGGACCCTTACACAAATTCTAAAAATTTCCAAATTTTCAAAATGTTCATATTGCAATTATTGAAATGTAGAATGACTATGGGTGTCAAAACATAAACAAAATGTCATTATTTTTGGAAATCACTTGATTTTTAGGAAAGTTATGGTGAAAAAAAATTTCTGAAAAATGATAAGGGGGGACCCTTACACAAATTCTAAAAATTTCCAAATTTTCAAAATGTTCATATTGCAATTATTGAAATGTAGAATGACTATGGGTGTCAAAACATAAACAAAATGTCATTATTTTTGGAAATCACTTGATTTTTAGGAAAGTTATGGTGAAAAAAAATTTTCTGAAAAATGATAAGGGGGGACCCTTACACAAATTCTAAAAATTTCCAAATTTTCAAAATGTTCATATTGCAATTATTGAAATGTAGAATGACTATGGGTGTCAAAACATAAACAAAATGTCATTATTTTTGGAAATCACTTGATTTTTAGGAAAGTTATGGTGAAAAAAAATTTCTGAAAAATGATAAGGGGGGACCCCTTACACAAATTCTAAAAATTTCCAAATTTTCAAAATGTTCATATTGCAATTATTGAAATGTAGAATGACTATGGGTGTCAAAACATAAACAAAATGTCATTATTTTTGGAAATCACTTGATTTTTAGGAAAGTTATGGTGAAAAAAAATTTCTGAAAAATGATAAGGGGGACCCTTACACAAATTCTAAAAATTTCCAAATTTTCAAAATGTTCATATTGCAATTATTGAAATGTAGAATGACTATGGGTGTCAAAACATAAACAAAATGTCATTATTTTTGGAAATCACTTGATTTTTAGGAAAGTTATGGTGAAAAAAAATTTCTGAAAAATGATAAGGGGGGACCCTTACACAAATTCTAAAAATTTCCAAATTTTCAAAATGTTCATATTGCAATTATTGAAATGTAGAATGACTATGGGTGTCAAAACATAAACAAAATGTCATTATTTTTGGAAATCACTTGATTTTTAGGAAAGTTATGGTGAAAAAAAATTTCTGAAAAATGATAAGGGGGGACCCTTACACAAATTCTAAAAATTTCCAAATTTTCAAAATGTTCATATTGCAATTATTGAAATGTAGAATGACTATGGGTGTCAAAACATAAACAAAATGTCATTATTTTTGGAAATCACTTGATTTTTAGGAAAGTTATGGTGAAAAAAAATTTCTGAAAAAATGATAAGGGGGGGACCCTTACACAAATTCTAAAAATTTCCAAATTTTCAAAATGTTCATATTGCAATTATTGAAATGTAGAATGACTATGGGTGTCAAAACATAAACAAAATGTCATTATTTTTGGAAATCACTTGATTTTTAGGAAAGTTATGGTGAAAAAAAAATTTTCTGAAAAATGATAAGGGGGGACCCTTACACAAATTCTAAAAATTTCCAAATTTTCAAAATGTTCATATTGCAATTATTGAAATGTAGAATGACTATGGGTGTCAAAACATAAACAAAATGTCATTATTTTTGGAAATCACTTGATTTTTAGGAAAGTTATGGTGAAAAAAAAAATTTCTGAAAAATGATAAGGGGGGACCCTTACACAAATTCTAAAAATTTCCAAATTTTCAAAATGTTCATATTGCAATTATTGAAATGTAGAATGACTATGGGTGTCAAAACATAAACAAAATGTCATTATTTTTGGAAATCACTTGATTTTTAGGAAAAGTAATGGGAAAAAAATTTCTAAAAATGATAAATTTTAGGCTAAAAATTTCCAAATTTTCAAAATGTTCATATTGCAATTATTGAAATGTAGAATGACTATGGGTGTCAAAACATAAACAAAATGTCATTATTTTTGGAAATCACTTGATTTTTAGGGAAAGTTATGGTGAAAAAAATTTCTGAAAATGATAAGGGGGGACCCTTACACAAATTCTAAAAATTTCCAAATTTTCAAAATGTTCATATTGCAATTATTGAAATGTAGAATGACTATGGGTGTCAAAACATAAACAAAATGTCATTATTTTTGGAAATCACTTGATTTTTAGGAAAGTTATGGTGAAAAAAAATTTCTGAAAAATGATAAGGGGGGACCCCTTACACAAATTCTAAAAATTTCCAAATTTTCAAAATGTTCATATTGCAATTATTGAAATGTAGAATGACTATGGGTGTCAAAACATAAACAAAATGTCATTATTTTTGGAAATCACTTGATTTTTAGGAAAGTTATGGTGAAAAAAAAATTTTCTGAAAAATGAT
The DNA here is from genome assembly GCA_018151445.1 of Zaprionus inermis. Taxonomy (NCBI): domain Eukaryota; kingdom Metazoa; phylum Arthropoda; class Insecta; order Diptera; family Drosophilidae; genus Zaprionus; species Zaprionus inermis. Next base: position 2,439 of record JAECXD010001191.1, on the reverse strand, counting down.
AAGGGGGGACCCTTACACAAATTCTAAAAATTTCCAAATTTTCAAAATGTTCATATTGCAATTATTGAAATGTAGAATGACTATGGGTGTCAAAACATAAACAAAATGTCATTATTTTTGGAAATCACTTGATTTTTAGGAAAGTTATGGTGAAAAAAAATTTCTGAAAAATGATAAGGGGGACCCTTACACAAATTCTAAAAATTTCCAAATTTTCAAAATGTTCATATTGCAATTATTGAAATGTAGAATGACTATGGGTGTCAAAACATAAACAAAATGTCATTATTTTTGGAAATCACTTGATTTTTAGGAAAGTTATGGTGAAAAAAAAATTTCTGAAAAATGATAAGGGGGGACCCTTACACAAATTCTAAAAAATTTCCAAATTTTCAAAATGTTCATATTGCAATTATTGAAATGTAGAATGACTATGGGTGTCAAAACATAAACAAAATGTCATTATTTTTGGAAATCACTTGATTTTTAGGAAAGTTATGGTGAAAAAAAATTTTTGAAAAATGATAAGGGGGGACCCTTACACAAATTCTAAAAATTTCCAAATTTTCAAAATGTTCATATTGCAATTATTGAAATGTAGAATGACTATGGGTGTCAAAACATAAACAAAATGTCATTATTTTTGGAAATCACTTGATTTTTAGGAAAGTTATGGTGAAAAAAATTTTCTGAAAAATGATAAGGGGGGACCCTTACACAAATTCTAAAAATTTCCAAATTTTCAAAATGTTCATATTGCAATTATTGAAATGTAGAATGACTATGGGTGTCAAAACATAAACAAAATGTCATTATTTTTGGAAATCACTTGATTTTTAGGAAAGTTATGGTGAAAAAAATTTTCTGAAAAATGATAAGGGGGGACCCTTACACAAATTCTAAAAAATTTCCAAATTTTCAAAATGTTCATATTGCAATTATTGAAATGTAGAATGACTATGGGTGTCAAAACATAAACAAAATGTCATTATTTTTGGAAATCACTTGATTTTTAGGAAAGTTATGGTGAAAAAAAATTTCTGAAAAATGATAAGGGGGGACCCTTACACAAATTCTAAAAATTTCCAAATTTTCAAAATGTTCATATTGCAATTATTGAAATGTAGAATGACTATGGGTGTCAAAACATAAACAAAATGTCATTATTTTTGGAAATCACTTGATTTTTAGGAAAGTTATGGTGAAAAAAAATTTCTGAAAAATGATAAGGGGGGACCCTTACACAAATTCTAAAAATTTCCAAATTTTCAAAATGTTCATATTGCAATTATTGAAATGTAGAATGACTATGGGTGTCAAAACATAAACAAAATGTCATTATTTTTGGAAATCACTTGATTTTTAAGAAAGTTTGGTGAAAAAAATTTTCTGAAAATGATAAGGGGGGACCCTTACACAAATTCTAAAAATTTCCAAATTTTCAAAATGTTCATATTGCAATTATTGAAATGTAGAATGACTATGGGTGTCAAAACATAAACAAAATGTCATTATTTTTGGAAATCACTTGATTTTTAGGAAAGTTATGGTGAAAAAAAATTTCTGAAAAATGATAAGGGGGGACCCTTACACAAATTCTAAAAATTTCCAAATTTTCAAAATGTTCATATTGCAATTATTGAAATGTAGAATGACTATGGGTGTCAAAACATAAACAAAATGTCATTATTTTTGGAAATCACTTGATTTTTAAGAAAGTTATGGTGAAAAAAAAATTTCTGAAAAATGATAAGGGGGACCCTTATTACACAAATTCTAAAAATTTCCAAATTTTCAAAATGTTCATATTGCAATTATTGAAATGTAGAATGACTATGGGTGTCAAAAACATAAACAAAATGTCATTATTTTTGGAAATCACTTGATTTTTAGGAAAGTTATGGTGAAAAAAAAAATTTCTGAAAAATGATAAGGGGGGACCCTTACACAAATTCTAAAAATTTCCAAATTTTCAAAATGTTCATATTGCAATTATTGAAATGTAGAATGACTATGGGTGTCAAAACATAAACAAAATGTCATTATTTTTGGAAATCACTTGATTTTTAGGAAAGTTATGGTGAAAAAAAATTTCTGAAAAATGATAAGGGGGGACCCTTACACAAATTCTAAAAATTTCCAAATTTTCAAAATGTTCATATTGCAATTATTGAAATGTAGAATGACTATGGGTGTCAAAACATAAACAAAATGTCATTATTTTTGGAAATCACTTGATTTTTAGGAAAGTTATGGTGAAAAAAAAATTTCTGAAAAATGATAAGGGGGGACCCTTACACAAATTCTAAAAATTTCCAAATTTTCAAAATGTTCATATTGCAATTATTGAAATGTAGAATGACTATGGGTGTCAAAACATAAACAAAATGTCATTATATTTGGAAATCACTTGATTTTTAAGAAAGTTTGCTGAAAAAA
>JAECXD010001185.1:0-17249 GCA_018151445.1 Zaprionus inermis | reverse complement strand
TCTTCTAGCCCTTTTGAGGGAAGACACACAAAATCTAAATAAAAAGAATCTTTGCCACTGTCTCGTGTCAGAAAATAGAGATTAGAAAAGAAAAGTAAAAGAACAAAAAAAAGAAGTGATAGAATTTCCGAGAGGGGAAAGCACGAAAAGACCCACTACCCTTCTACGGGGTGCACTTCGGGGACATTACTGGTGTTGGTGTAGGTCCCGCGTCTTTACCCACCCTACCTATGAGTCCTTTTTCGCATTCATTTGAAGAACTCCCTGATCTAACATTACCCTTTCATCAACCTTCAGAAATCATTATAAAATTAGTTTATTTTTCCATGTGAAAATTCCATATAATTATTCATTTATTCCAAAAAAAAAAAATATATCCATATAATATTCCTAACAGGTTTCATGTTTTTTGTTTATAATTATACATGTGATCCTAGTACGTTAATACATTATAGAATAAAATTTTTGTATAATCTACGCAGATATGCTATCTCTTATTACTATATATCAAATATATTACTAAACGTTCTTCCCAACTGCATTCTCATTTTCCCATCGCGACGCTAACTAACTATCCGATAAATTACACAAAACCTATCGATCCAGTCGCATCTCCAATGTGTTTGTATTTTTAAACACGAACGCAATTACCGCCTTAAATTTTCATTACTTAAACCTTTACGCGGCGCGAGTGCTATATCTTATCGGGTTTCTTTGAGTGTGGTGAATAAACAAACATGCCGACATATATTAGGTAAGTACCTAAAACAATTTACTGAAACATAGAAAAAGGTCTTAATATGCCACGATCAATGCCATACAAACAGCTGTTTGATGTTTACCCTTTTTATTTTTCTTTGGGGTATCAAAATAAAATTTTTTCTTGCTTAGTTTTCTTGATTTTTCTTTTTATATATATATATATATTTTTTTTTAAATGTTGTCGTGAAATTTCCTCATAAACGGTGTAGTCGTAAATATAAAATAAATGTGAGTACACTTACCCAGTTCTCCGTTGGGCCCAATGGATCGTTGGTTGCTAAATGTTGGTTTAGTGGTTATTTTATATACGTACATACACCAGAGGCAGACAAGAAAGCAATATTCGAGAAAAAAATGGCAACTAAGACAGTTTTCCTTTCCCCTATTATATGACCATACCGCTATATTCTAATGTCATTTGCCGGGTCTAACGATCACTCTGATTTTTTCTGTTCGTAATTTAATTAATAGCCGCCAAGATACATTGTAACATCAAATCATTTGCTGCCAAATTGTTGTTAGAACTGCAACTCGAACTGTCGCCAACGGCGGCACACTGCCGCAAGCTGCCGCAAAATTGCCGTCACCTGCCGCAAAATTGCCGGTGTTTCGTTAAGGGTGCATTTTCTTTTCTTCTTTCTTGTTATAACTAATTTTTCTTTTTTTTTTCCTTTTTAAATTGATTTCCTTTTTTACCCGATTCACTTTGCCTGAGCCTTCTGTGTAGGACAATTATGTGTCCGGGGTATTCTCTCACTAAGGGAGCCTGTACGCTTTAAATTTTTATTTTTTTTTTTATATATGTTGAATTTTGATCCTCCTCGCTCTTCTTTTTTTTTTTGTGTTTCCAGCGTTCGCCAACTATGCCCCGATGTAGAACTCCGCGCCCGACTAGCACTAGGCTGCTAGCGCGCCAACTCTGCTTTGTCCTAAATGCTGTTGCAGGTAAGGTGACACTGCCCTCAGGCTGTATAGGAATCCTGGCCAAACAGGTACTTAATATCCAGAAGTGAATAAAAAAAAAATGTTTTCCCTACTTACTTCAAGATTTTTCCCTTGGTCACTAACACTTCCTTTTTTTTCTGTTTCTTTTTCAGACACAGGCACCCAGTCGTCGCGGAGGAGAATGTATGACTGCGATGATCTAGCAAAATCTAGTGCATCGCCATACTTATTCTCCTCCTTGTCCCCTTCCTTTTCCCGTTCGGACAAGTTGCAACACTGACTAGAAAAAATTAAGGATACCATCTCCTGTCTTTTATTAGGAATTCACTTCTTATCAAAATCCCCGTAAGTATGCAAAGTTGCACAAATTATATTACTAATTAATTGATTTTTTCCCCTTACAGATTCCAGTTTCCTAGATTTAATTTAGTTTAAGATACTTTTAAGACTTTAGTTTTAATATTTATTTATAAGTTTAATGTATTAGTTATAAGACTCTGTCCGTGCCACCCTCTATTTCGTTCGTAGCCCTCTATAGGAAAATAGCTAGAATTGTGTTGGCGATAATTTGTCTCTGTTTGTCCGTTCATCACATTTTTTTGTTTAACAGCTACATGTAATAGTACTCAGGTTTCCATAAAATTGCAACATGAACCTTCATTAGGCCGATCGTTGATCGTTATAAGTTATAAAAGTTCGATTTCGAACTTTATTATTAGGGACACACTTAGATTTGGATGTGGTAAGCCTGATAGCTATATCTTGAAATATAACGAAAATCGGCCGATAGGCTCCATGACAGCTATACGATATATCAGTCCGATCTGGCCCATTCCGACTTATTTAAAGGGGGCAGAAATAATAAGCTTGTGTGCCAAGTTTCATGAAGATAGCTCAATAACTGGGGGACTAATTTGAGTTGCAACAGACAGACGGACTGACTGATTGTTCCTATAACAGCTATATAATATAAACGTCTGAGATATTTAAATGGAAAAACTACGGGCGGGTTACTGTATAACATTAAAAAGTATTGATAATGTGCGGTAATTCCAAAAACAAAACAGGTTTGCATACAAAAACCCTGATTTCAGCCGATTGTTCCTATGGCAGCTATATGTTATAGTGGTCCGATTTTGATACAATTTTGACAGCACATTAAGAACGTAATAAGAATAGGATTTGCCAAATCTTATCTTATTTACAGCCTACAGCAATAAGAAGGTTGTGTGCCAAGTTTCATGAAGATAGCTCAAAAACTGAGAGACTAGTTTGCGTTGCAACAGACGGACGGACGGACACACGGGGACATTACTGGTGTTGGTGTAGGTCCCGCGTCTTTACCCACCCTACCTATGAGTCCTTTTTCGCATTCATTTGAAGAACTCCCTGATCTAACATTACCCTTTCATCAACCTTCAGAAATCATTATAAAATTAGTTTATTTTTCCATGTGAAAATTCCATATAATTATTCATTTATTCCAAAAAAAAAAAAATATATCCATATAATATTCCTAACAGGTTTCATGTTTTTTGTTATACATGTGATCCTAGTACGTTAATACATTATAGAATAAAATTTTTGTATAATCTACGCAGATATGCTATCTCTTATTACTATATATCAAATATATTACTAAACGTTCTTCCCAACTGCATTCTCATTTTCCCATCGCGACGCTAACTAACTATCCGATAAATTACACAAAACCTATCGATCCAGTCGCATCTCCAATGTGTTTGTATTTTTAAACACGAACGCAATTACCGCCTTAAATTTTCATTACTTAAACCTTTACGCGGCGCGTGTGTTATATTTTATCGGGTTTCTTTGAGTGTGTGGTGAATAAACAAACATGCCGTCATATATTAGGTAAGTAACATAAAACAATATTACTGAAACATAGAAAAAGGTCTGTATATGCCACGATCAATGCCATACAAACAGCTGTTTGATGTTTACCCTTTTTATTTTTCTTTGGGGTATCAAAATAAAATTTTTTCTTGCTTAGTTTTCTTGATTTTTCTTTTTATATATATATATATATATTTTTTTTTAAATGTTATCGTGAAATTTCCTCATAAACGGTGTAGTCGTAAATATAAAATAAATGTGAGTACACTTACCCCCAGTTCTCCGTTGGGCCCAATGGATCGTTGGTTGCTAAATGTTGGTTTAGTGGTTATTTTATATACGTACATACACCAGAGGCAGACAAGAAAGCAATATTCGAGAAAAAAAATGGCAACTAAGACAGTTTTCCTTTCCCCTATTATATGACCATACCGCTATATTCTAATGTCATTTGCCGGGTCTAACGATCACTCTGATTTTTTCTGTTCGTAATTTAATTAATAGCCGCCAAGATACATTGTAACATCAAATCATTTGCTGCCAAATTGTTGTTAGAACTGCAACTCGAACTGTCGCCAACGGCGGCACACTGCCGCAAAATTGCCGTCACCTGCCGCAAAATTGCCGGTGTTTCGTTAAGGGTGCATTTTCTTTTCTTCTTTCTTGTTATAACTAAATTTTTCTTTTTTTTTTTCCTTTTTAAATTGATTTCCTTTTTTACCCGATTCACTTTGCCTGAGCCTTCTGTGTAGGACAATTATGTGTCCGGGGTATTCTCTCACTAAGGGAGCCTGTACGCTTTAAATTTTTATTTTTTTTTTATATATGTTGAATTTTGATCCTCCTCGCTCTTCTTTTTTTTTTGTGTTTCCAGCGTTCGCCAACTATGCCCCGATGTAGAACTCCGCGCCCGACTAGCACTAGGCTGCTAGCGCGCCAACTCTGCTTTGTCCTAAATGCTGTTGCAGGTAAGGTGACACTGCCCTCAGGCTGTATAGGAATCCTGGCCAAACAGGTACTTAATATCCAGAAGTGAATAAAAAAAAAATGTTTTCCCTACTTACTTCAAGATTTTTCCCTTGGTCACTAACACTTCCTTTTTTTTCTGTTTCTTTTTCAGACACAGGCACCCAGTCGTCGCGGAGGAGAATGTATGACTGCGATGATCTAGCAAAATCTAGTGCATCGCCATACTTATTCTCCTCCTTGTCCCCTTCCTTTTCCCGTTCGGACAAGTTGCAACACTGACTAGACAAAATTAAGGATACCATCTCCTGTCTTTTATTAGGAATTCACTTCTTATCAAAATCCCCGTAAGTATGCAAAGTTGCACAAATTATATTACTAATTAATTGATTTTTTCCCTTACAGATTCCAGTTTCCTAGATTTAATTTAGTTTAAGATACTTTTAAGAACTTTAGTTTTAATATTTATTTATAAGTTTAATGTATTAGTTATAAAACTCTGTCCGTGCCACCCTCTATTTCGTTCGTAGGCCTCTATAGGAATATAGCTAGAATTGTGTAGGTGATAATTTGTCTCTGTTTGTCCGTTCATCACAGAGTATCGATTAGAAAGAGCAAACAGAGCTCGTCTTTTTTTTTTCATTTTCTAAAAAAACAGAAGCATTAAGTGTTAAAGTCAACAAAGTACACCAGTACCGAAGTACACATCATGCTCCGCTTGTTATATTATTAATGCGACACACACAAAATAGAGAGTTTTAAAGATAAATTGTCGATTAGAAAGAGCAGGTAAAGCATCGATTAGAAAGAGCAGATAAAGCATCGATTAGAAAGAGCGGACAGAGGTTGCAGTCCGTGCTCGTCTCTTCCTTTCTTAGAGAGAGACCTTATGGAGCATTAATAAAAGAGAAATGGTAAAACATAGATTAGAAACAGCGATTAGAGCACCGATTAAAAAATGCGGATAGAATATCGATAGGAATAGTGGGTAGAGCTCGCACTGGGTTCTCGGTTTTTCCTCCTTTAACTAACATATAAAGTAAATAAATACTTGTCGTAGTGCAGTTTTAAAAAGAACACTCTAATAAGCAAATTTAGATTTCTTTTGGAATTTAGACCATCAATCCTATTGTAAATTGTTCTATTGAATCCAAATACGAAGATATTGAGAAAGTACAACGATATATAGCTGAATTTCGAACAATAAAACAATTACAAAAATTAATTAAAATTGGTTTGTTAGTTTACGAGATATCTACCGTCAAAATTTACATATTTTTAGTGTAAACAAGAAAGCAAGGCTACCTTCGGCTTGCCGAAGGTTTCATACCCTTGCAGTTATACAAAATATAAAATATATTTGGATAACAGTACAGGAAGTCAAGATTTTTACATGATTAAGGCTATGAATCAAACACCTGCTTCGAAAAAAAAATAATTCTACCTTTTAATGCTTTTGTACATACCTGGATTTCTTATATACTTAACACAAAATGTTATGAGGAAATGTCTTTGTGTTGTAAAGGATCTGTTGGTCATAAAATATAAATAAATTTGGAAAGTTCTCATTCAAAAATGCGTTTGAATAACAGCTACATGATTTTTTGTTTAACAGCTATATGTAATAGTACTCAGATTTCCATAAAATTGCAACATGAACCTTCATTAGGCCGATCGTTGATCGTTATAAGTTATAAAAGTTCGATTTCGAACTTTATTATTAGGGACACACTTAGATTTGGATGTGGTAAGCCTGATAGCTATATCTTGAAATATAACGAAAATCGGCCGATAGGCTCTATGACAGCTATACGATATATCAGTCCGATCTGGCCCGTTCCGACTTATTTAAAGAGGGCTGAAATAAGAAGCTTGTGAGCAAAGTTTCATGAAGATAGCTCAATAACTGGGGGACTAATTTGAGTTGCAACAGACAAACGGACTGACTGATTGTTCCTATAACAGCTATAGAATATAAACGTCTGAGATATTTAAATGGAAAAACTAAGGGCGGGTTACTGTATAACATTAAAAAGTATTGATAATGTGCGGTATTTCCAAAAACAAAACAGGTTTGCATACAAAAACCCTGATTTCAGCCGATTGTTCCTATGGCAGCTATATGTTATAGTGGTCCGATTTTGATACAATTTTGACAGCAAATTAAGAACGTAATATGAATAGGATTTGCCAAATCTTGTTGCAATATCTTGAAAAACAACAAAAATCGGCCGATAGCTTCTATGACAGCTATACGATATATCGGTCCGATCTGGCTCGTTCCGACTTATTTACAGCCTACAGCAATAAGAAGTTTGTGTGCCAAGTTTCATGAAGATAGCTCAAAAACTGAGAGACTAGTTTGCGTTGCAACAGACGGACGGACGGACGGACAGACGGACATCCATTTTTCGACTCCTCTGGTGATGCTGATTCAGAATATATATACTTTATAGGGTCGGAGATGTCTCCTAAGGTGCGTTGCAAACTTCTGGCTAAAATTCGGTTCTGTGCCAACTCCTTAAGTAAGCCATTGCTCAAACTATTTTCGCTGTCCTTAGATACTTCATCCTTTCCTTCCATTTGGAAGGAATCTTTTGTCATTCCCTTGTTTAAGAAGGGCAGTAAGTCTGATGCAAGCAATTATAGAGGTATCTCTAAATTGTCGGCTATACCTAAATTCTTCGAGAATGTTTTAACTCCTCACTTCCAACATTTCTGTAGATCCGTCATATCGCCTTCTCAGATTGGATTTATAAAACGTCACTCAACTTCGATAAATTTACTTGAGCTGACATCCTTTGTTATAAAAGGTATTCAGGAAGATCTTCAAACTGATGTTATTTACACTGATTTCAGTAAGGCCTTTGACTCAGTAAATCATTCCCTTCTTGCACATAAACTCAGCCTCTTAGGCTTCACACCAAAACTTCTTAATTGGATTGTGAGTTATCTGAATGGCAGAACCCAAAGTGTTCTCTTTAAAAATGTATTTTCACACCTTCTTTATGCCACATCTGGCGTTCCTCAGGGTAGCCATCTAGGCTTTTTACTCTTTTAATCAATGGCCTCCCTTTGGTCATACACAACTCCCGTACTCTAATGTATGCGGATGATGACTACTGTCACTCTTACTTTCAAGCCGACCTAAATAGTGTTCTTTCCTGGTGTTGTGCAAATTTCTTAAACCTGAACAGCTCCAAATGCAAGCTGATGACATTCTATCGAGCCAGTCCAAAGTACTTTTCCTACACTTTTTGTGGTTGTGTCTTAGAAAGAATTACTCTAGTTGATGATCTTGGGGTCCGTTTGCACCGAAAACTAAAGTTTTCCGAATATATTTCCCATATGGTCAATAAAGCCATGGGTGTGCTTGGCTTTATTAAGAGATGGTCTAAGGAGTTTGACGATCCTTATGTAACAAAGACCCTCTACACCTCACTTGTTCAATTAATTGTAGGTCGAACTATGCCCTTCACGATCCGTTTAGGGTATTATGTTTGGACTATAATAATCCTTACTTTCTTTTTCTAACGCTTCCTCTGTTGCATGCTCAATATTTGAAATTCTGTCTTACCTATCTAGAAATTAATTAAATTAATCTCGAAATTCTTTTCTATCTTGGTATCTTTGCATGCCCGCGCTCTCTATTTCGCGTTTCACGTTTCGAGTCGTACGTCAGACGACTGTGCCCCTCGGTCGGTTGGTCGGGAGGTGGACATTCGCTGTGTCTGGGATCCGCGCGTAACAAGCATCGGCTTGGGTTTGCATGGACCACTTGATTATACACTCATTGTATCAACGTCAAAAAAAAAAAAAACAATTAAAAAAAAAACAAAAACAATACGGAAGATATTCAAGAAATAGTATTGCCCTGTGACCAAGTGCTTATGTCGGTTTTTTCTAATGTTAGTTCCCGAGTTCAACTCCAACAGCGGGCAACTTTTTTTATACCCTTGCAGAGGGTATATTAATTTTAGCCAGAAGTTTGCAACGCACCTTAGGAGACATCTCCGACCCTATAAAGTATATATATTCTGAATCAGCATCACCAGAGGAGTCGAAAAATGGATGTCCGTCTGTCCGTCCGTCCGTCCGTCCGTCCGTCTGTTGCAACGCAAACTAGTCTCTCACTTTTTGAGCTATCTTCATGAAACTTGGCACACAAGCTTATTATTGCTGTAGGCTGTAAATAAGTCGGAACGAGCCAGATCGCACCGATATATCGTATAGCTGTCATAGAAGCTATCGGCCGATTTTTGTTGTTTTTCAAGATATTGCAACAAGATTTGGCAAATCCTATTCTTATTACGTTCCTAATGTGCTGTCAAAATTGTATCAAAATCGGACCACTATAACATGTAGCTGCCATAGGAACAATCGGCTGAAATCAGGGTTTTTGTATGCAAACCTGTTTTGTTTTTGGAAATACCGCACATTATCAATACTTTTTAATGTTATACAGTAACCCGCCCTTAGTTTTTCCATTTAAATATCTCAGACGTTTATATTCTATAGCTGTTATAGGAACACTCAGTCAGTCCGCGTGTCTGTTGCAACTCAAATTAGTCCCCTAGTTATTGAGCTATCTTCATGAAACTTTGCTCATAAGCTTCTTATTTCTGCCCTCTTTAAATAAGTCGGAATGGGCCAGATCGGACTGATATATCGTATAGCTGTCATGGAGCCTACGGCCGATTTTCGTTATATTTCAAGATATAGCTATCAGGCTTATTACAAAAATCTAAGTGTGTCCCAAATCTAAGTGTGTCCCTAATAATAAAGTTCGAAATCGAACTTTTATAACTTATAACGATCAACGATCGGCCTAATGAAGGTTCATGTTGCAATTTTATGGAAACCTGAGTACTATTACATATAGCTGTTAAACAAAAAATCATATAGCTGTTATTCAAACGCATTTTTGAATGAGAACTTTCCAAATTTATTTATATTTTATGACCAACAGATCCTTTACAACACAAAGACATTTCCTCATAACATTTTGTGTTAAGTATATAAGAAATCCAGGTATGTACAAAAGCATTAAAAGGTAGAATTATTTTTTTTTCGAAGCAGGTGTTTGATTCATAGCCTTAATCATGTAAAAATCTTGACTTCCTGTACTGTTATAATTGTTCAATAAATACCACAGAAACCAGCAGCAATCCAAATATATTTTATATTTTGTATAACTGCAAGGGGTATGAAACCTTCGGCAAGCCGAAGGTAGCCTTGCTTTCTTGTTTTAATTATGTGCACCGATTCGATATAGCCATGTCCATCTGTCCGTCTGTGTGTCTGTCAGTTCGTATGAAAACCTAGAGCTACCAAATTTGTGGACAACAATTTTTGCAACAATTTTTTGCCACGCTCCTATCCGCCCCCATAAATCGAAAATCATAAATCGATAGTAGCTGCAATTACAGCTCTACAGCAACCATTTTTTATACATGTGATAAAAACCACCCTGCGGGCGTATTTGCGAAAGTTTCAATAAGATCGGCTGATAAATAAGGAATAGGTTCAAGAAATAGTATTGCCCTGTGACCATGTGTTTATGTCGGTTTTCTTCTAATGTTCGTTCCCGAGTTCAACTCCAGCAGCAGGCAACTTTTTTTCTTTATTATGGATGCAGATAAACGTACGCAGTACCCAAGCACGCTGACCTATGCCTACGATGCACCCGGCGTGCTGCTCAATGAGCTCTGCGATGATGTGGGTGGCAGCAGTGATCAGAGCATTTCGCTGGTCACCCTGAATGCTCAGCACGTCGAACCGGCGTTGACTCCGGCCGTCACCTACTACACTAGCATGAACGCCTTTCAACTGCCCGGCGAAGGATTTCGTTTTCAGATGGATGACATTACCTTCGACATGCCCAAGATGTCGTTTCTTCAGACACGAAATCTGGGCATTGGTCAGTTCTTTTGCAATAGTTCACATGAGACGACGCTGGGCATCAACTGCAAGAACCGTCACTGCAAGTGCTCGAATGTCATTCATGTGCCGGCCAATAAGAATGTCGAGTTCGTAATCTCGAGCAAGTCGAATACACCGCTTCCCATTCATTTACATGGTTACACGTTTCGCGTGGTCGGCATGGGTGTGCTCGGCGAGGAACGCATTGGGCAGATCGAAACGATTGACAAACGGACACCGTTGCTAAGGCGCGGACGTGGTGCGCCTCTGAAGGATTCGGTACAGGTTCCAGCCTTTGGCTACACCATTATCCAGTTCAACTCGAACAGTTCGGGCTACTGGATGTTCCACTGTCATTTTTAAAGTTAGTTCAACTCCAGCAGCAGGCAACTTTTTTTCTTTATTATGTGCACCGAAAATATTCATAATACAATTTTATAGGTCATTGCGTAAGAAATGCAGTGGCCGAGTGGTGATTGAAGAATTTTGACCATATGCTTATGTCTGTTTTTTTTAAAGTTAGTTCAACTCCAGCAGCAGGCAACTTTTTGGTTTAATTATGTGCACCGAAAATATTTACAATGCAATTTTATAGGTCATTGCGTAAGAAATGTAGTGACCAAGTGGTGATGGTAGTTTTTTTTTTTTTTTTTTTTTTTTTTTTTTTTTTTTTTTTTTTTTTTTTCCCTAAAAAAAAATTAATTATTTATATTATTTAGCACCATATATGTATGTATGTATAGGCGTCTCTTTCACACATTTAAAGCATTCTGCTGAGTTCTAACTGCAAAGTAATAAAAGCAAAGGACAACACCCAATAAGAATCGAGTGGAACTTGCATAGGCAAAACAAATTAGAGACGGATAGAAATAATAATACGTACCTTCATTGTTCACATTCGGCACGAATGTTGTAGCGGGTATATCACAGTCGAGTACGCCCTGATTTTGGGAATTTAAAATTTGCCTATTGCTTGTAGTGATCAGCTGCTGTGTTAATTATATTATAATAATATATTAATTATATTAATGTATTAGTTATATTTTTCTCAAGTCGTCCGTGTCTAGGGTGTCAGCAACAACTTTAGGAGCTAAAACTAAGAACTCTAGACCTCTCACTCTGCGATGCTGTACGTCGAGAGTAGGCAAAAAGTGTCGTAGTAGTCCTGTATTCACCTCAACAGCTTCCTTATATGGGATTGTGGGAACAAACCTGATAAGAATCTAAATGAAGGTTGATTAATTTCTAACTGACCTTGCGTGCTGCAACTTAAATTAAGCTAAATTAAGCTTAAGCTCACGGATTAGATGGAGCGAATAGAGCACCGATATGAAAGAGAGGATAGAGTATCGATTAGAAAGAGCAGACAGAGCTCGTCTTTTTTTTTCATTTTCTAAAAAAACAGAAGCATTAAGTGTTAAAGTCAACAAAGTACACCAGTACCGAAGTACACATCATGCTCAGCTTGTTATATTATTAATGCGACACACACACAAAATAGAGAGTTTTAAAGATAAATTGTCGATTAGAAAGAGCAGGTAAAGCATCGATTAGAAAGAGCAGATAAAGCATCGATTAGAAAGAGCGGACAGAGGTTGCGGTCCGTGCTCGTCTCTTCCTTTCTTAGAGAGAGACCTTATGGAGCATTAATAAAAGAGAAATGGTAAAACATAGATTAGAAACAACGATTAGAGCACCGATTAAAAAATGCGGATAGAACATCGATAGGAATAGTGGGTAGAGCTCGCACTGGGTTCTTGGCTTTTCCTCCTTTAACTAACATACAAAGTAAATAAATACTTGTCGTAGTGCAGTTTTAAAAAGAACACTCTAATAAGCAAATTTAGATTTCTTTTGGAATTTAGACCATCAATCCTATTGTAAATTGTTCTATTGAATCCAAATACGAAGATATTGAGAAAGTACAACGATATATAGCTGAATTTCGAACAATAAAACAATTACAAAAATTAATTAAAATTGGTTTGTTAGTTTACGAGATATCTACCGTCAAAATGTACATATTTTTAGTGTACAAAACCCTTTGCTTTTTGGTATTTATAACCGCTACTCGTAGAGTAGAAGGGTATTATAGCTTTGTGCCAACCGAAAATGTTTGTAGCAGGCAGAAGGAGACATCTCCGACCCCGTAAAGTATATATATTCTGAATCAGCATGAACAGCCGAGTCGATATAGCCATGTTCGTCTGTCTCTCTGTCTGTCCGTCCGTATGATAACCTAGATCTCAGCTATTATAAGAGCAAGAGCTACCAAATTTGAGGACAATATGTGTTAATTCTGCACGCAGATCGAGTTTATTTTGGTTTTTCGCCACGCCTCCATCCGCCCCCATAAATCGAAAAAAGTCGATTGTAACTGCAAATATAGCTCTAAAGCAATCATTTTTATACTTGTGATAAAAACCACCCTGCGGGCGTGTTGCGAAAGTTGCAATAAGATCGGCCGATAAATAATGAAGAAAGATATTCAAGAAATAGTACTGCTTGGTGCCGATTTATGTTTATTTTTTTCTTATCTTATTTATTTAATACCAAATTCAAGAATATTAATTCTAGCACAGATTTATTCAAATAAATAGTCTGGTGATGAATCAGCATCAGTCGAAAATCAGAGGAGTCGAAAAATGGATGTCCGTCTGTCCGTCCGTCCGTCCGTCCGTCTGTTGCAACGCAAACTAGTCTCTCAGTTTTTGAGCTATCTTCATGAAACTTGGCACACAAGCTTCTTATTGTAGAAGGCTGTAGGCTGTAAATAAGTCGGAACGAGCCAGATCGGACCGATATATCGTATAGCTGTCATAGAAGCTATCGGCCGATTTTTGTTGTTTTTCAAGATATTGTAACAAGATTTTGCAAATCCTATTCTTTTTACGTTCTTAATGTGCTGTCAAAATTGTATCAAAATCGGACCACTATAACATATACCTGCCATAGGAACAATCGGCTGAAATCAGGGTTTTTGTATGCAAACCTGTTTTGTTTTTGGAAATACCGCACATTATCAATACTTTTTAATGTTATACAGTAACCCGCCCTTAGTTTTTCCATTTAAATATCTCAGACGTTTATATTCTATAGCTGTTATAGGAACACTCAGTCAGTCCGCGTGTCTGTTGCAACTCAAATTAGTCCCCTAGTTATTGAGCTATCTTCATGAAACTTTGCTCATAAGCTTCTTATTTCTTCCCTCTTTAAATAAGTCGGAATGGGCCAGATCGGACTGATATATCGTATAGCTGTCATGGAGCCTACGGCCGATTTTCGTTATATTTCAAGATATAGCTATCAGGCTTATCACATCCAAATCTAAGTGTGTCCCTAATAATAAAGTTCGAAATCGAACTTTTATAACTTATAACGATCAACGATCGGCCTAATGAAGGTTCATGTTGCAATTTTATGGAAACCTGAGTACTATTACATATAGCTGTTAAACAAAAAATCATATAGCTGTTATTCAAACGCATTTTTGAATGAGAACTTTCCAAATTTATTTATATTTTATGACCAACAGATCCTTTACAACACAAAGACATTTCCTCATAACATTTTGTGTAAAGTATATAAGAAATCCAGGTATGTACAAAAGCATTAAAAGGTAGAATTATTTTTTTTCGAAGCAGGTGTTTGATTCATAGCCTTAATCATGTAAAAATCTTGACTTCCTGTACTGTTATAATTGTTCAATAAATACCACAGAAACCAGCAGTAATCCAAATATATTTTATATTTTGTATAACTGCAAGGGTATGAAACCTTCGGCAAGCCGAAGGTAGCCTTGCTTTCTTGTTTTAACTTATAACGATCAACGATCGGCCTAATGAATGTTCATGTTGCAATTTTATGGAAATCTGAGTACTATTACATATAGCTGTTAAACAAAAAATCATGTAGCTGTTATTCAAACGCATTTTTGAATGAGAACTTTCCAAATTTATTTATATTTTATGACCAACAGATCCTTTACAACACAAAGACATTTCCTCATAACATTTTGTGTTAAGTATATAAGAAATCCAGGTATATACAAAAGCATTAAAAAGGTAGAATTATTTTTTTCGAAGCAGGTGTTTGATTACTGTTATAATTGTTCAATAAATACCACAGAAACCAGCAGCAATCCAAATATATTTTATATTTTGTATAACTGCAAGGGTATGAAACCTTCGGCAAACCGAAGGTAGCCTTGCTTTCTTGTTAAGTTAAGTTTTTAGTATATTTAAAGCCACTTAGAATCGAAAGAGACATTGAGCAGCAATGAAAAAACAAACGACAAATCTAATTAGATATGTTGATATGTATTGTGAGGCACCATATATGTATGTATGTATAGGCGTCTCTTTCACACATTTAAAGCCCTCTGCTGAGTTCTAACTACAAAGTAATAAAAGCAAAGGACAACACCCAATAAGAATCGAGTGGAACTTGCATAGGCAAAACAAATTAGAGACGGATAGAAATAATAATACGTACCTTCATTGTTCACATTCGGCACGAATGTTGTAGCCGGTATATCACAGTCGAGTACGCCCTGATTTTGGGAATTTAAAATTTGCCTATTGCTTGTAGTGATCAGCTGCTGTGTTAATTATATTATAATAATATATTAATTATATTAATGTATTAATTTTATTTTTTTCTTAAGTCGTCCGTGTCTAGGGTGTCAGCAACAACTTTAGGAGCTAAAACTAAGAACTCTAGACCTCTCACTCAGCGATGCTGTACGTCGAGAGTATGCAAAAAGTGTCGTAGTAGTCCTGTATTCACCTCAACAGCTTCCTTATATGGGATTGTGGGAACAAACCTGATTCGAATCTAAATGAAGGTTGATTAATTTCTAACTGACCTTGCGTGCTGCAACTTAAATTAAGCTAAATTAAGCTTAAGCTCACGGATTAGATGGAGCGAATAGAGCACCGATATGAAAGAGAGGATAGAGTATCGATTAGAAAGAGCAAACAGAGCTCGTCTTTTTTTTTCATTTTCTAAAAAAACAGAAGCATTAAGTGTTAAAGTCAACAAAGTACACCAGTACCGAAGTACACATCATGCTCAGCTTGTTATATTATTAATGCGACACACACACAAAATAGAGAGTTTTAAAGATTAATTGTCGATTAGAAAGAGCAGGTAAAGCATCGATTAGAAAGAGCAGATAAAGCATCGATTAGAAAGAGCGGATAGAGGTTGCAGTCCGTGCTCGTCTCTTCCTTTCTTAGAGAGAGACCTTATGGAGCATTAATAAAAGAGAAATGGTAAAACATAGATTAGAAACAGCGATTAGAGCACCGATTAAAAAATGCGGATAGAATATCGATAGGAATAGTGGGTAGAGCTCGCACTGGGTTCTCGGATTTTCCTCCTTTAACTAACATATAAAGTAAATAAATACTTGTCGGAGTGCAGTTTTAAAAAGAACACTCTAATAAACAAATTTAGATTTCTTTTGGAATTTAGACCATCAATCTTATTGTAAATTGTTCTATTGAATCCAAATACGAAGATATTGAGAAAGTACAACGATAGCTGAATTTCGAACAATAAAACAATTACAAAAATTAATTAAAATTGGTTTGTTAGTTTACGAGATATCTACCGTCAAAATTTACATATTTTTAGTGTAAAAAACACTTTGCTTTTTGGTATTTATAACCGCTACTCGTAGAGTAGAAGGGTATTATAGCTTTGTGCCAACCGAAAATGGTTGTAGCAGGCAGAAGGAGACATCTCCGACCCCGTAAAGTATATATATTCTGAGTCAGCATGAACAGCTGAGTCGATATAGCCATGTCCGTCTGTCTGTCTGTCCGTCCGTATGAAAACCTAGATCTCAGCTATTATAAGAGCTAGAGCTACCAAATTTGGAGACAATATGTGTTAATTCTGCACGCAGATCAAGTTTATTTTGGATTTTCGCCACGCCTCCATCCTCCCCCATAAATCGAAAAAATCGATTGTAGCTGCAAATATAGCTCTAAAGCAATCATTTTTATACTTGTGATAAACACCACCCTGCGGGCGTGTTGCGAAAGTTGCAATAAGATCGGCCGATAAATAATGAAGATATTCAAGAAATAGTACTGGGTGCCGATTTATGTTTATTTTTTTTCTTATCTTATTTTTATACCCTTGCAGAGGGTATATTAATTTTAGCCAGAAGTCTGGTGATGAATCAGCATCAGTCGAAAATCAGAGGAGTCGAAAAATGGATGTCCGTCTGTCCGTCCGTCCGTCCGTCCGTCTGTTGCAACGCAAACTAGTCTCTCAGTTTTTGAGCTATCTTCATGAAACTTGGCACACAAGCTTCTTATTGTAGAAGGCTGTAGGCTGTAAAAAAAGGGGAAAAAGGGCAAAGTGGGCCGTTATATTTTTTATCTGTTATAAAAACTTTCGGCCGATTTTTGTTGTTTTTCAAGATATTGTAACAAGATTTTGCAAATCCTATTCTTTTTACGTTCTTAATGTGCTGTCAAAATTGTATCAAAATCGGACCACTATAACATATACCTGCCATAGGAACAATCGGCTGAAATCAGGGTTTTTGTATGCAAACCTGTTTTGTTTTTGGAAATACCGCACATTATCAATACTTTTTAGTTTTTCCATTTAAATATCTCAGACGTTTATATTCTATAGCTATTATAGGAACACTCAGTCAGTCCGCGTGTCTGTTGCAACTCAAATTAGTCCCCTAGTTATTGAGCTATCTTCATGAAACTTTGCTCATAAGCTTCTTATTTCTTCCCTCTTTAAATAAGTCGGAATGGGCCAGATCG
>JAECXD010001179.1:0-15276 GCA_018151445.1 Zaprionus inermis | reverse complement strand
AAAATTAGTTACTTCAAAAGTCCCAAGTCTTGCAGCCAAGTATTTACTCATCAAAACCTTTCATGCAAGCATTTGACGAAGCTGGAATACACCTTGAAGGCGATTGTGTAGGTTTTTCTTCGTCAAGATAATGTGCACATTACGAATTATCACGCTGGCTCAAAGATACTGACGGCACTTTTGAGGTAGCGAATTTAGCTTATAAATGCACGAGAACATGCCAAAAGTGGTTCGCAGTTGCGTTCACTTCTTTAAATACAAGCCAAAATGATTACACCAAATTATGATCAATTTGTCGACAAACCGTTTAAAAGGTCAGCCGTTTAGAGCATGCGGCGTTGATTTTTGTTGGCCGTATTTAGTAAGCTACATTTTGCGTGAACTCCCAGTAAAGTCTTATGTCGCTGTATTTGTTTCGCGTCAAGGACTTTTCAGCTCGAACTCGTAGATTTATCAACTGACGTATTTTTTAATGCATTTAAAGGGTTCGCGGGCAGGCGAGAACTGCTGCGACAATGCGACAAACTTTGTAGGAGCGAGAAATGTGCTGAAGAATCTTCAAAAAGCGTTCGACTGACAGAATCAAGCCCTTCAGGATTATACTGCGTAGAGGGGAGTCAAGTGGATATTCATTCCTCTCAGAGCACTACACCTTTAACACGATATCTAACCAAACAGCCGCGCGAATATGCGAAATGACTTGAAACATGGCAAGCAATTCGTCTTTAAGGCGGTGACGGCCGCTGCCGCAGCTGGAATTCGGTATATACGAATTGAGTATCAAATGAATTATAAGATATGAATTTATACTGAATTGTTAGATATAAGTAAGTAAGTATGTAAAACCATGAAATGTAAAATTAATAATTGATCTTATTTGCTCAGCTTCGCATCGGCTTGGCTGTTGATCCGCTGCAAACGGGCGACAAGAGAGTCAGCTGTTAGATGCTTGTTAGCTGGGCATAGATCTCGCTACTATAACGTTGCAAAAAACAAAACTAGTCTTGATTTCGTTTCGATAGTTTTGTTTGTTTCTTTTTCAGGAAAAAAGTACAGATTTTTCAGACGTCATACAATTGTCGGAAACACATCTTACTGCTAAATACAACTTTCAAATAAGCGGTTTTTTGTTAGGCAACCAATCATCCAAAGGGAAAAGCACATGGCGGAACCCGAATCCTGGTTAGAAACCGTATCCAACACCCCCGCAATAAATGGTTTGCAACCAATTGCAAGCCATATCTATAAGAGTACAACTAGATAGTGGTAATCTTAACCTCGCAGCGGTATACTGTCCCCATGTGACTACAACGCCAAACACACCCACTGGATCTCTCGATCCCTCATTAATGCCGAATCACTACCGGATCTATCATCTGACCACACACAACTTTTAAATCTGAACCTCCTTAAACACACTGAGACTATAAAGCAGACCAGCAGATTAACATCAAAGAGAACAAACTGGTTAAAATACAGAAAATATATAAGTTCACACTTTAAATTGAATCCAAAGCTAAACTTTGATGCCGATATTGAATCTGCAGCAAATAACCTGGAGAGTGCCATAGCCACAGCTGCCTGCATCTCTACACCTCAAATGGAGAGTGCACCTCGCATCACTAGGATGACAGCCTAGGATAACCTCTACATCGAGCGAGAAATATGGAACCATTGAGCAATCGAATAACATAAGAAATAAGAATTGCTTTCGAAAAACGAGAATATTGCACATTTCGGATGTCTTTTAAGCATTTGAGAAGATCTCCTTCCAAAAACGCCCACAAACTCCTGAAATCTTATCTCTAAAACTCTAAAACAGAGCCTTTCCTATAAGATGCACGTTTAATATGTTCGACGACCACGCCATAAACGCTGAAGTTCCCCAATTTTAAGTCAATCCAAATGTTCTGTATAAGCAAAACTGAACTCTTTCGTACTTAGTTGCGAATCAAAATAAACAAACAAATATGTACGCATGAAACATTCACAATTAAACGGCAAGACTGCCCTTCGGTAACCCTAAACCCGTACTCCCAAAAGCAAATGGAGTGCATCTCAACCGAAGGCTCACCTGGAGCAGGCACAACGAAGACAAAAGAATCCATTGACTCCTCAACTCTCACTCATGCCTCTCAGTTCCGTACTAAGACCAATCTAGACTAATACGGCCCCCAACTACAGTGTCCGGCACTCGAAGTGTAATCGTTTTATCGGGCTGGTGTCAAGGTAAAGGCACAATATTATCAGATAAGTATTCTGGAGGTTATTTTGAAGTCGGGGGCAGACAAACATTTCAGTGGCTGATCTTGGATGTTTCAACAGGACTCGGCATCGTCAATGGCACCAAGAATGGCTAAGAAACAACGTTCCGAACTTCATTACGTCCACCCAAAGGCTCTCACCAGATGTTAGTGCGATGGATTATTCTCTTTGGACCATTTTGGAAAGTAAGGTCCGAATTAAAAAATACACCAGGCTCGAGGTGCCGAAGAAGGCCGCTGTACATGAATGGGCCAAAATGCCTGCATAGTCAAGGCAAAAGGTGGTCATATCGCAAAAGACAGTTGCCTGCTGATTTCCACTCCCAATACTACGGGACTTTTGACCCTAGTAACCTGGGACCTCGGACAAGTCACAGACTCTCTTGGACACACTTTTCTCGCTCACTTTTGTCCAACTGCTGTTCAGTCAGGCAGCAAAACGTCGAAATGTTACCCTTTGACGCTGGAACTGACTGTGACTTATTCAGCTTTATTGACGACGCTTCCATGGCTTCCCAGAGTTCAGTACATACGGAGGCAGACTCTCGATCCAGATAATGTGACTGGATAGTACACTTCCGTTAATTTAAAGAACCGCGAGAAGAAGCTCATCAAAGCACTCGCAAAGGTCTTGAGCCGAGCTGTTAGCTCTGGCTATCGAAGCCAAGGTGAAAGGGACGCGCGCTGACGACACCACTGCCGAGCCCGAACTTCATAAAAGTCCAAAAAGATCCAAATGGTGTCCACGAAGCCACTTCACTTCGGCTGACTACTCCAAACCGCTTCCAGAAAGCTGCTATCTGAAAGGCGCTGCTGTTGCACTCCACATCGAATGTTAGTCCAGATTTTTTTACCTCGAAATGAGCAGTGTCTAATGGCACAAGGAAGCTTCGCTTATTAAGAGTTGGTCTGAGGAGTTTGTAACAAAGACCCTCTACACGTCACTTGTTCGTCCAATTCTAAAATACGTATCAGGCGTATGGTGTCCCCAGTACACTACTCACAAAAACCGCATTGAATCTGTAATAAAATTTTTTTTAATTTTCGCTTTACGAGGCCTTAACTAGTATGTAAATTGAAGACTTCCTTCCTATGACTTCTACTACTTAGCTTACCTTCTCTATCTAACCTCATCCAAGGAGACATAGATAGTATTAACCGGGTTAGCCAGTTACACTTCTCTGTCCCTTGCAGAATAATACTTAATTACTTACAACTTACTATTCCTTATTGTAAGTCGAACTACGCAGGTGGTGGACATTCGCTCTGTCTGGGATCCGCGCGTAACACGCATCGGCTTGGCTTTGCATAGACCTGCTAAAGGGTATCCATAGCAACAACTTTCAAGAAGTAAGTGACATTGTAACCAATTCGGTGTGGGGAGGAGATAAGCACAGAGAAGCGACGGTACAGGGTTGTGTCCGAGGAGGAAATCTTTTCCACGAGCCATATTTGATTGGTGGCCACATCCGTGGACTATGCGGATCATGTAAGTTGATTTACGACCGAATGACCGTATAACAAGTAACCAACTTCATCCATAGAGACCTGGAGGCGACGGCTATAGAAGTAGCCACGGCAGATGATTTATTATCGGGAGGCTATGATGAACGCCTCCCAGAAGGGATACAACGGCTAGTGGAGTTTTGCAGCTTGCACAATAAACCGCTTGTGCTCGGCTGGATGGTAATGCTAATATTATAATATCTACTGTGTTGTCAATTAGATACAGCAATTAGTGAGGAGGTTTTAGATCTCACCCTAATCAGCAACTCAGTAACGAGTTCGCTTGTCAACTGGCAGGTCACAGATGAAGCCTCTTTGTCGGACTATCAGCACATCAGGTTCGACTTTCCTGGCCAAGACGTGATCCATTAGAACTATTTTGTCACAGAAACACGAACTGGTAGCTCCTCAAAGCCTGTGTGGTTTTTAAAGCAGACCTATAGACCCTAAGCCATTTAAAGTCGATTGGTGAAATAGCTTGCTGCCAATCTGCCCCAAACTGTTCTTATCCAAACCGCAAAGTTCCACAGTGGAACCAGAAATTAGAGAATGAAAATTAGACAAAGCCAAAACTTACCGAGCAAGCTGAGATGTCAACAGGCTAGTTTACGCTGCTATTGTGTGGTGGCAAAAGATAACGCAGACAACTGTCATCAGCAAATGTAACAATTGCATAGGAACTGCGAAGTTAGCAAACCCATCAGTGACCGTCACGATATCCATTGGTTTACCAACGGGTCAAAGACTAAACAAGGGGTGTAGGCTGGAATCTATTGTCCCAACTCCAAAACCTCAATTGCTATGGGTAAATGGCCCACTTGTTTGATATCTTATTGGCCACCACACAGTGAACTATCACCTAAATAAAATGCCTTTATCTTAGATGCTAAGAAAAAATGTTCTATGCTTCATAAAGGAAGCAGAACAGTTTTTGACACATTTAAGGACATAATTTATCGGGTTTCATCCTTGGTCATTGCATAGGTGTTTGTATATAGCGCCACTAGATATGAAAAAAGCGCCGCCAGATTGGCCATTTTTCCCACTTAGCGTGGATTATTTTTTTGAGTGGCTGAATATGTAATGCTCACGCATGAAGAAGTTATTTAAAAATAAACATAATACAAGTTTTAAATAATTAACATACCTTGCAAATCAGAAAATGTAGAAGATGCAGTATCAACAAGTGCTAACTGAAAATATTTAAATGCAGTACGAAATTCTCCATTCGATTTGAGCATTAGTCCAAGGCGATAATAGGCTTCATTCGAACATGTAAAATGTGGATTCAAATATAAAAGTTCGCGAAACGACTTTATTGACCAAAAAATTAGTTACTTCAAAAGTCCCAAGTCTTGCAGCCAAGTATTTACTCATCAAAACCTTTCATGCAAGCATTTGACGAAGCTGGAATACACCTTGAAGGCGATTGTGTAGGTTTTTCTTCGTCAAGATAATGTGCACATTACGAATTATCACGCTGGCTCAAAGATACTGACGGCACTTTTGAGGTAGCGAATTTAGCTTATAAATGCACGAGAACATGCCAAAAGTGGTTCGCAGTTGCGTTCACTTCTTTAAATACAAGCCAAAATGATTACACCAAATTATGATCAATTTGTCGACAAACCGTTTAAAAGGTCAGCCGTTTAGAGCATGCGGCGTTGATTTTTGTTGGCCGTATTTAGTAAGCTACATTTTGCGTGAACTCCCAGTAAAGTCTTATGTCGCTGTATTTGTTTCGCGTCAAGGACTTTTCAGCTCGAACTCGTAGATTTATCAACTGACGTATTTTTTAATGCATTTAAAGGGTTCGCGGGCAGGCGAGAACTGCTGCGACAATGCGACAAACTTTGTAGGAGCGAGAAATGTGCTGAAGAATCTTCAAAAAGCGTTCGACTGACAGAATCAAGCCCTTCAGGATTATACTGCGTAGAGGGGAGTCAAGTGGATATTCATTCCTCTCAGAGCACTACACCTTTAACACGATATCTAACCAAACAGCCGCGCGAATATGCGAAATGACTTGAAACATGGCAAGCAATTCGTCTTTAAGGCGGTGACGGCCGCTGCCGCAGCTGGAATTCGGTATATACGAATTGAGTATCAAATGAATTATAAGATATGAATTTATACTGAATTGTTAGATATAAGTAAGTAAGTATGTAAAACCATGAAATGTAAAATTAATAATTGATCTTATTTGCTCAGCTTCGCATCGGCTTGGCTGTTGATCCGCTGCAAACGGGCGACAAGAGAGTCAGCTGTTAGATGCTTGTTAGCTGGGCATAGATCTCGCTACTATAACGTTGCAAAAAACAAAACTAGTCTTGATTTCGTTTCGATAGTTTTGTTTGTTTCTTTTTCAGGAAAAAAGTACAGATTTTTCAGACGTCATACAATTGTCGGAAACACATCTTACTGCTAAATACAACTTTCAAATAAGCGGTTTTTTGTTAGGCAACCAATCATCCAAAGGGAAAAGCACATGGCGGAACCCGAATCCTGGTTAGAAACCGTATCCAACACCCCCGCAATAAATGGTTTGCAACCAATTGCAAGCCATATCTATAAGAGTACAACTAGATAGTGGTAATCTTAACCTCGCAGCGGTATACTGTCCCCATGTGACTACAACGCCAAACACACCCACTGGATCTCTCGATCCCTCATTAATGCCGAATCACTACCGGATCTATCATCTGACCACACACAACTTTTAAATCTGAACCTCCTTAAACACACTGAGACTATAAAGCAGACCAGCAGATTAACATCAAAGAGAACAAACTGGTTAAAATACAGAAAATATATAAGTTCACACTTTAAATTGAATCCAAAGCTAAACTTTGATGCCGATATTGAATCTGCAGCAAATAACCTGGAGAGTGCCATAGCCACAGCTGCCTGCATCTCTACACCTCAAATGGAGAGTGCACCTCGCATCACTAGGATGACAGCCTAGGATAACCTCTACATCGAGCGAGAAATATGGAACCATTGAGCAATCGAATAACATAAGAAATAAGAATTGCTTTCGAAAAACGAGAATATTGCACATTTCGGATGTCTTTTAAGCATTTGAGAAGATCTCCTTCCAAAAACGCCCACAAACTCCTGAAATCTTATCTCTAAAACTCTAAAACAGAGCCTTTCCTATAAGATGCACGTTTAATATGTTCGACGACCACGCCATAAACGCTGAAGTTCCCCAATTTTAAGTCAATCCAAATGTTCTGTATAAGCAAAACTGAACTCTTTCGTACTTAGTTGCGAATCAAAATAAACAAACAAATATGTACGCATGAAACATTCACAATTAAACGGCAAGACTGCCCTTCGGTAACCCTAAACCCGTACTCCCAAAAGCAAATGGAGTGCATCTCAACCGAAGGCTCACCTGGAGCAGGCACAACGAAGACAAAAGAATCCATTGACTCCTCAACTCTCACTCATGCCTCTCAGTTCCGTACTAAGACCAATCTAGACTAATACGGCCCCCAACTACAGTGTCCGGCACTCGAAGTGTAATCGTTTTATCGGGCTGGTGTCAAGGTAAAGGCACAATATTATCAGATAAGTATTCTGGAGGTTATTTTGAAGTCGGGGGCAGACAAACATTTCAGTGGCTGATCTTGGATGTTTCAACAGGACTCGGCATCGTCAATGGCACCAAGAATGGCTAAGAAACAACGTTCCGAACTTCATTACGTCCACCCAAAGGCTCTCACCAGATGTTAGTGCGATGGATTATTCTCTTTGGACCATTTTGGAAAGTAAGGTCCGAATTAAAAAATACACCAGGCTCGAGGTGCCGAAGAAGGCCGCTGTACATGAATGGGCCAAAATGCCTGCATAGTCAAGGCAAAAGGTGGTCATATCGCAAAAGACAGTTGCCTGCTGATTTCCACTCCCAATACTACGGGACTTTTGACCCTAGTAACCTGGGACCTCGGACAAGTCACAGACTCTCTTGGACACACTTTTCTCGCTCACTTTTGTCCAACTGCTGTTCAGTCAGGCAGCAAAACGTCGAAATGTTACCCTTTGACGCTGGAACTGACTGTGACTTATTCAGCTTTATTGACGACGCTTCCATGGCTTCCCAGAGTTCAGTACATACGGAGGCAGACTCTCGATCCAGATAATGTGACTGGATAGTACACTTCCGTTAATTTAAAGAACCGCGAGAAGAAGCTCATCAAAGCACTCGCAAAGGTCTTGAGCCGAGCTGTTAGCTCTGGCTATCGAAGCCAAGGTGAAAGGGACGCGCGCTGACGACACCACTGCCGAGCCCGAACTTCATAAAAGTCCAAAAAGATCCAAATGGTGTCCACGAAGCCACTTCACTTCGGCTGACTACTCCAAACCGCTTCCAGAAAGCTGCTATCTGAAAGGCGCTGCTGTTGCACTCCACATCGAATGTTAGTCCAGATTTTTTTACCTCGAAATGAGCAGTGTCTAATGGCACAAGGAAGCTTCGCTTATTAAGAGTTGGTCTGAGGAGTTTGTAACAAAGACCCTCTACACGTCACTTGTTCGTCCAATTCTAAAATACGTATCAGGCGTATGGTGTCCCCAGTACACTACTCACAAAAACCGCATTGAATCTGTAATAAAATTTTTTTTAATTTTCGCTTTACGAGGCCTTAACTAGTATGTAAATTGAAGACTTCCTTCCTATGACTTCTACTACTTAGCTTACCTTCTCTATCTAACCTCATCCAAGGAGACATAGATAGTATTAACCGGGTTAGCCAGTTACACTTCTCTGTCCCTTGCAGAATAATACTTAATTACTTACAACTTACTATTCCTTATTGTAAGTCGAACTACGCAGGTGGTGGACATTCGCTCTGTCTGGGATCCGCGCGTAACACGCATCGGCTTGGCTTTGCATAGACCTGCTAAAGGGTATCCATAGCAACAACTTTCAAGAAGTAAGTGACATTGTAACCAATTCGGTGTGGGGAGGAGATAAGCACAGAGAAGCGACGGTACAGGGTTGTGTCCGAGGAGGAAATCTTTTCCACGAGCCATATTTGATTGGTGGCCACATCCGTGGACTATGCGGATCATGTAAGTTGATTTACGACCGAATGACCGTATAACAAGTAACCAACTTCATCCATAGAGACCTGGAGGCGACGGCTATAGAAGTAGCCACGGCAGATGATTTATTATCGGGAGGCTATGATGAACGCCTCCCAGAAGGGATACAACGGCTAGTGGAGTTTTGCAGCTTGCACAATAAACCGCTTGTGCTCGGCTGGATGGTAATGCTAATATTATAATATCTACTGTGTTGTCAATTAGATACAGCAATTAGTGAGGAGGTTTTAGATCTCACCCTAATCAGCAACTCAGTAACGAGTTCGCTTGTCAACTGGCAGGTCACAGATGAAGCCTCTTTGTCGGACTATCAGCACATCAGGTTCGACTTTCCTGGCCAAGACGTGATCCATTAGAACTATTTTGTCACAGAAACACGAACTGGTAGCTCCTCAAAGCCTGTGTGGTTTTTAAAGCAGACCTATAGACCCTAAGCCATTTAAAGTCGATTGGTGAAATAGCTTGCTGCCAATCTGCCCCAAACTGTTCTTATCCAAACCGCAAAGTTCCACAGTGGAACCAGAAATTAGAGAATGAAAATTAGACAAAGCCAAAACTTACCGAGCAAGCTGAGATGTCAACAGGCTAGTTTACGCTGCTATTGTGTGGTGGCAAAAGATAACGCAGACAACTGTCATCAGCAAATGTAACAATTGCATAGGAACTGCGAAGTTAGCAAACCCATCAGTGACCGTCACGATATCCATTGGTTTACCAACGGGTCAAAGACTAAACAAGGGGTGTAGGCTGGAATCTATTGTCCCAACTCCAAAACCTCAATTGCTATGGGTAAATGGCCCACTTGTTTGATATCTTATTGGCCACCACACAGTGAACTATCACCTAAATAAAATGCCTTTATCTTAGATGCTAAGAAAAAATGTTCTATGCTTCATAAAGGAAGCAGAACAGTTTTTGACACATTTAAGGACATAATTTATCGGGTTTCATCCTTGGTCATTGCATAGGTGTTTGTATATAGCGCCACTAGATATGAAAAAAGCGCCGCCAGATTGGCCATTTTTCCCACTTAGCGTGGATTATTTTTTTGAGTGGCTGAATATGTAATGCTCACGCATGAAGAAGTTATTTAAAAATAAACATAATACAAGTTTTAAATAATTAACATACCTTGCAAATCAGAAAATGTAGAAGATGCAGTATCAACAAGTGCTAACTGAAAATATTTAAATGCAGTACGAAATTCTCCATTCGATTTGAGCATTAGTCCAAGGCGATAATAGGCTTCATTCGAACATGTAAAATGTGGATTCAAATATAAAAGTTCGCGAAACGACTTTATTGACCAAAAAATTAGTTACTTCAAAAGTCCCAAGTCTTGCAGCCAAGTATTTACTCATCAAAACCTTTCATGCAAGCATTTGACGAAGCTGGAATACACCTTGAAGGCGATTGTGTAGGTTTTTCTTCGTCAAGATAATGTGCACATTACGAATTATCACGCTGGCTCAAAGATACTGACGGCACTTTTGAGGTAGCGAATTTAGCTTATAAATGCACGAGAACATGCCAAAAGTGGTTCGCAGTTGCGTTCACTTCTTTAAATACAAGCCAAAATGATTACACCAAATTATGATCAATTTGTCGACAAACCGTTTAAAAGGTCAGCCGTTTAGAGCATGCGGCGTTGATTTTTGTTGGCCGTATTTAGTAAGCTACATTTTGCGTGAACTCCCAGTAAAGTCTTATGTCGCTGTATTTGTTTCGCGTCAAGGACTTTTCAGCTCGAACTCGTAGATTTATCAACTGACGTATTTTTTAATGCATTTAAAGGGTTCGCGGGCAGGCGAGAACTGCTGCGACAATGCGACAAACTTTGTAGGAGCGAGAAATGTGCTGAAGAATCTTCAAAAAGCGTTCGACTGACAGAATCAAGCCCTTCAGGATTATACTGCGTAGAGGGGAGTCAAGTGGATATTCATTCCTCTCAGAGCACTACACCTTTAACACGATATCTAACCAAACAGCCGCGCGAATATGCGAAATGACTTGAAACATGGCAAGCAATTCGTCTTTAAGGCGGTGACGGCCGCTGCCGCAGCTGGAATTCGGTATATACGAATTGAGTATCAAATGAATTATAAGATATGAATTTATACTGAATTGTTAGATATAAGTAAGTAAGTATGTAAAACCATGAAATGTAAAATTAATAATTGATCTTATTTGCTCAGCTTCGCATCGGCTTGGCTGTTGATCCGCTGCAAACGGGCGACAAGAGAGTCAGCTGTTAGATGCTTGTTAGCTGGGCATAGATCTCGCTACTATAACGTTGCAAAAAACAAAACTAGTCTTGATTTCGTTTCGATAGTTTTGTTTGTTTCTTTTTCAGGAAAAAAGTACAGATTTTTCAGACGTCATACAATTGTCGGAAACACATCTTACTGCTAAATACAACTTTCAAATAAGCGGTTTTTTGTTAGGCAACCAATCATCCAAAGGGAAAAGCACATGGCGGAACCCGAATCCTGGTTAGAAACCGTATCCAACACCCCCGCAATAAATGGTTTGCAACCAATTGCAAGCCATATCTATAAGAGTACAACTAGATAGTGGTAATCTTAACCTCGCAGCGGTATACTGTCCCCATGTGACTACAACGCCAAACACACCCACTGGATCTCCCGATCCCTCATTAATGCCGAATCACTACCGGATCTATCATCTGACCACACACAACTTTTAAATCTGAACCTCCTTAAACACACTGAGACTATAAAGCAGACCAGCAGATTAACATCAAAGAGAACAAACTGGTTAAAATACAGAAAATATATAAGTTCACACTTTAAATTGAATCCAAAGCTAAACTTTGATGCCGATATTGAATCTGCAGCAAATAACCTGGAGAGTGCCATAGCCACAGCTGCCTGCATCTCTACACCTCAAATGGAGAGTGCACCTCGCATCACTAGGATGACAGCCTAGGATAACCTCTACATCGAGCGAGAAATATGGAACCATTGAGCAATCGAATAACATAAGAAATAAGAATTGCTTTCGAAAAACGAGAATATTGCACATTTCGGATGTCTTTTAAGCATTTGAGAAGATCTCCTTCCAAAAACGCCCACAAACTCCTGAAATCTTATCTCTAAAACTCTAAAACAGAGCCTTTCCTATAAGATGCACGTTTAATATGTTCGACGACCACGCCATAAACGCTGAAGTTCCCCAATTTTAAGTCAATCCAAATGTTCTGTATAAGCAAAACTGAACTCTTTCGTACTTAGTTGCGAATCAAAATAAACAAACAAATATGTACGCATGAAACATTCACAATTAAACGGCAAGACTGCCCTTCGGTAACCCTAAACCCGTACTCCCAAAAGCAAATGGAGTGCATCTCAACCGAAGGCTCACCTGGAGCAGGCACAACGAAGACAAAAGAATCCATTGACTCCTCAACTCTCACTCATGCCTCTCAGTTCCGTACTAAGACCAATCTAGACTAATACGGCCCCCAACTACAGTGTCCGGCACTCGAAGTGTAATCGTTTTATCGGGCTGGTGTCAAGGTAAAGGCACAATATTATCAGATAAGTATTCTGGAGGTTATTTTGAAGTCGGGGGCAGACAAACATTTCAGTGGCTGATCTTGGATGTTTCAACAGGACTCGGCATCGTCAATGGCACCAAGAATGGCTAAGAAACAACGTTCCGAACTTCATTACGTCCACCCAAAGGCTCTCACCAGATGTTAGTGCGATGGATTATTCTCTTTGGACCATTTTGGAAAGTAAGGTCCGAATTAAAAAATACACCAGGCTCGAGGTGCCGAAGAAGGCCGCTGTACATGAATGGGCCAAAATGCCTGCATAGTCAAGGCAAAAGGTGGTCATATCGCAAAAGACAGTTGCCTGCTGATTTCCACTCCCAATACTACGGGACTTTTGACCCTAGTAACCTGGGACCTCGGACAAGTCACAGACTCTCTTGGACACACTTTTCTCGCTCACTTTTGTCCAACTGCTGTTCAGTCAGGCAGCAAAACGTCGAAATGTTACCCTTTGACGCTGGAACTGACTGTGACTTATTCAGCTTTATTGACGACGCTTCCATGGCTTCCCAGAGTTCAGTACATACGGAGGCAGACTCTCGATCCAGATAATGTGACTGGATAGTACACTTCCGTTAATTTAAAGAACCGCGAGAAGAAGCTCATCAAAGCACTCGCAAAGGTCTTGAGCCGAGCTGTTAGCTCTGGCTATCGAAGCCAAGGTGAAAGGGACGCGCGCTGACGACACCACTGCCGAGCCCGAACTTCATAAAAGTCCAAAAAGATCCAAATGGTGTCCACGAAGCCACTTCACTTCGGCTGACTACTCCAAACCGCTTCCAGAAAGCTGCTATCTGAAAGGCGCTGCTGTTGCACTCCACATCGAATGTTAGTCCAGATTTTTTTACCTCGAAATGAGCAGTGTCTAATGGCACAAGGAAGCTTCGCTTATTAAGAGTTGGTCTGAGGAGTTTGTAACAAAGACCCTCTACACGTCACTTGTTCGTCCAATTCTAAAATACGTATCAGGCGTATGGTGTCCCCAGTACACTACTCACAAAAACCGCATTGAATCTGTAATAAAATTTTTTTTAATTTTCGCTTTACGAGGCCTTAACTAGTATGTAAATTGAAGACTTCCTTCCTATGACTTCTACTACTTAGCTTACCTTCTCTATCTAACCTCATCCAAGGAGACATAGATAGTATTAACCGGGTTAGCCAGTTACACTTCTCTGTCCCTTGCAGAATAATACTTAATTACTTACAACTTACTATTCCTTATTGTAAGTCGAACTACGCAGGTGGTGGACATTCGCTCTGTCTGGGATCCGCGCGTAACACGCATCGGCTTGGCTTTGCATAGACCTGCTAAAGGGTATCCATAGCAACAACTTTCAAGAAGTAAGTGACATTGTAACCAATTCGGTGTGGGGAGGAGATAAGCACAGAGAAGCGACGGTACAGGGTTGTGTCCGAGGAGGAAATCTTTTCCACGAGCCATATTTGATTGGTGGCCACATCCGTGGACTATGCGGATCATGTAAGTTGATTTACGACCGAATGACCGTATAACAAGTAACCAACTTCATCCATAGAGACCTGGAGGCGACGGCTATAGAAGTAGCCACGGCAGATGATTTATTATCGGGAGGCTATGATGAACGCCTCCCAGAAGGGATACAACGGCTAGTGGAGTTTTGCAGCTTGCACAATAAACCGCTTGTGCTCGGCTGGATGGTAATGCTAATATTATAATATCTACTGTGTTGTCAATTAGATACAGCAATTAGTGAGGAGGTTTTAGATCTCACCCTAATCAGCAACTCAGTAACGAGTTCGCTTGTCAACTGGCAGGTCACAGATGAAGCCTCTTTGTCGGACTATCAGCACATCAGGTTCGACTTTCCTGGCCAAGACGTGATCCATTAGAACTATTTTGTCACAGAAACACGAACTGGTAGCTCCTCAAAGCCTGTGTGGTTTTTAAAGCAGACCTATAGACCCTAAGCCATTTAAAGTCGATTGGTGAAATAGCTTGCTGCCAATCTGCCCCAAACTGTTCTTATCCAAACCGCAAAGTTCCACAGTGGAACCAGAAATTAGAGAATGAAAATTAGACAAAGCCAAAACTTACCGAGCAAGCTGAGATGTCAACAGGCTAGTTTACGCTGCTATTGTGTGGTGGCAAAAGATAACGCAGACAACTGTCATCAGCAAATGTAACAATTGCATAGGAACTGCGAAGTTAGCAAACCCATCAGTGACCGTCACGATATCCATTGGTTTACCAACGGGTCAAAGACTAAACAAGGGGTGTAGGCTGGAATCTATTGTCCCAACTCCAAAACCTCAATTGCTATGGGTAAATGGCCCACTTGTTTGATATCTTATTGGCCACCACACAGTGAACTATCACCTAAATAAAATGCCTTTATCTTAGATGCTAAGAAAAAATGTTCTATGCTTCATAAAGGAAGCAGAACAGTTTTTGACACATTTAAGGACATAATTTATCGGGTTTCATCCTTGGTCATTGCATAGGTGTTTGTATATAGCGCCACTAGATATGAAAAAGCGCCGCCAGATTGGCCATTTTTCCCACTTAGCGTGGATTATTTTTTTGAGTGGCTGAATATGTAATGCTCACGCATGAAGAAGTTATTTAAAAATAAACATAATACAAGTTTTAAATAATTAACATACCTTGCAAATCAGAAAATGTAGAAGATGCAGTATCAACAAGTGCTAACTGAAAATATTTAAATGCAGTACGAAATTCTCCATTCGATTTGAGCATTAGTCCAAGGCGATAATAGGCTTCATTCGAACATGTAAAATGTGGATTCAAATATAAAAGTTCGCGAAACGACT
>JAECXD010001176.1:0-25972 GCA_018151445.1 Zaprionus inermis | reverse complement strand
TTTGAACTTAAATGCCACTACGGATAACCATGAGAATTCAGAAAATTCCATCCGAAATATTAAGCTCCCGCCAATAATATCGCCACAAGACTTAGCTAGCATAGTAAGATCTTTAAATATAAAACAAAAAATCTTTTTTTCCCATGTTTTGCATAATGCTAAATAAAATATTATATTTTATGAGTTTGTAGGTGGCGGAGCAGGGATTGGAAAAAGAAGGTTAATTTCAGCAATTTTTGAGTCCCTTTCACAGCTTTATAATAGTAGGCCAGGATGTGACCCCACGACTGCTAAAATCCTGTTATGTGCGCCCACAGGAAAATCAGCTTTCGGAATAGGAGGCTCTACGCTCCATTCCATATTTTCGCTGCTAGTTAATCAGTCGGGGTCCTCCTTTAAAGATTAAGGAGCAGATCTTTTGAACACCCTTCGCGCAAAATTGATAGATCTCAAGATTTTAATTATTGACGAAATATCTATGGTCGGTGCCAAAATGTTATCTCATTTAGACGCAGGTCTCAAACAAATTTTCAATAACAGAGAAACCTCATTTGGAGGAATTTCTGTGATCGTTTTCGGTGATCTCAGGCAACTACGCCCAGTTGGAGATAGTTGGATTTTCCAATCCACTACATCGTAGTATGACCCATACAGTGCTATATTTGGGTCATCTCTTTGGGATAGTTTTAGGTTTTTTGAGCTCACAGAGATAATGCGGCAACGAGACGATCTAGCTTTTGCTCTAGCGCTAAATAACATGGCATCCGTTCAAATGACAGAGTCGCGAGTTTCGCTCCTAGACCAAATACCAAATGAAGCCATTCATTTGTTTTTGAGGAATGAGGATACCAATACTTTTAACACTGCCAAATTAAGTTCGATCCCTACAGATCAATTTATTTCATCAGCTCTTGACTCAGTTAAAGCTAAAGCAATTTGGAAGCTAAGAACAGGTGTTTGGAATCTGTAAAAAATTTCAAAATATCTCAAACACAAAGGCTTTGTACTACCCTTATTTTGAAAACCACTGCAAAGTACATGATGACGGTCAATATAGATACTGCAGATGGTCTCGTCAATGGAGCTTCAGGAATTCTAATAGAGTTGGGTTTCAATCCAGTCA
Organism: Zaprionus inermis; assembly: GCA_018151445.1. Lineage (NCBI taxonomy): Eukaryota > Metazoa > Arthropoda > Insecta > Diptera > Drosophilidae > Zaprionus > Zaprionus inermis. Next base: position 24,849 of record JAECXD010001176.1, on the reverse strand, counting down.
ACTTCCCACATGTGCTTTGGATAACATTTTTAGATGAGAGTGTAGGTATAAATGCTCGAGCAAAATGCACTCAACGAAGTGAACCTTCTAGGACCCCAATTCTGAAAACTGTAAGAAGTTTTCAATATCATTCAAACGAGCAAGTAACAATTGACCGCAAACAATTTCCAGTTATACCTGCAGAAGGTATAACAATTCATAAAAGTCAGGGAGCTACATACGCCAATATGGTGGTCCACACATACCCATGAATGCAACGAGAAGCATTGTATGTAGCTTGTAGTAGAGCCACAAGTGCAGCTGGCTTCTTTATTGTTGGGCAATTTGTCCCCCCTAGATCTGATCGTAATTAATTAATGTTTTGAACTTAAATGCCACTACGGATAACCATGAGAATTCAGAAAATTCCATCCGAATTATTAAGCTCCCGCCAATAATATCGCCACAAGACTTAGCTAGCATAGTAAGATCTTTAAATATAAAACAAAAAATCTTTTTTTCCCATGTTTTGCATAATGCTAAATAAAATATTATATTTTATGAGTTTGTAGGTGGCGGAGCAGGGATTGGAAAAAGAAGGTTAATTTCAGCAATTTTTGAGTCCCTTTCACAGCTTTATAATAGTAGGCCAGGATGTGACCCCACGACTGCTAAAATCCTGTTATGTGCGCCCACAGGAAAATCAGCTTTCGGAATAGGAGGCTCTACGCTCCATTCCATGTTTTCGCTGCTAGTTAATCAGTCGGGGTCCTCCTTTAAAGATTAAGGAGCAGATCTTTTGAACACCCTTCGCGCAAAATTGATAGATCTCAAGATTTTAATTATTGACGAAATATCTATGGTCGGTGCCAAAATGTTATCTCATTTAGACGCAGGTCTCAAACAAATTTTCAATAACAGAGAAACCTCATTTGGAGGAATTTCTGTGATCGTTTTCGGTGATCTCAGGCAACTACGCCCAGTTGGAGATAGTTGGATTTTCCAATCCACTACATCGTAGTATGACCCATACAGTGCTATATTTGGGTCATCTCTTTGGGATAGTTTTAGGTTTTTTGAGCTCACAGAGATAATGCGGCAACGAGACGATCTAGCTTTTGCTCTAGCGCTAAATAACATGGCATCCGTTCAAATGACAGAGTCGCGAGTTTCGCTCCTAGACCAAATACCAAATGAAGCCATTCATTTGTTTTTGAGGAATGAGGATACCAATACTTTTAACACTGCCAAATTAAGTTCGATCCCTACTGATCAATTTATTTCATCAGCTCTTGACTCAGTTAAAGCTGCGCATCTCAATTTGGAAGCTAAGAACAGGTGTTTGGAATCTGTAAAAAATTTCAAAATATCTCAAACACAAAGGCTTTGTACTACCCTTATTTTGAAAACCACTGCAAAGTACATGATGACGGTCAATATAGATACTGCAGATGGTCTCGTCAATGGAGCTTCAGGAATTCTAATAGAGTTGGGTTTCAATCCAGTCAACTTCCCACATGTGCTTTGGATAACATTTTTAGATGAGAGTGTAGGTATAAATGCTCGAGCAAAATGCATTCATCGAAGTGAACCTTCTAGGACCCCAATTCTGAAAACTGTAAGAAGTTTTCAATATCATTCAAACGAGCAAGTAACAATTGACCGCAAACAATTTCCAGTTATACCTGCAGAAGGTATAACAATTCATAAAAGTCAGGGAGCTACATACGCCAATATGGTGGTCCACACATACCCATGAATGCAACGAGAAGCATTGTATGTAGTTTGTAGTAGAGCCACAAGTGCAGCTGGCTTCTTTTATTGTTGGGCAATTTGTCCCCCTTAGATCTGATCGTATCTCAGTAGTAGAAAAAGAGCTTTTATCTTCTATCTTATGCTTCGTTGAGGCTTCCACATACTCAAACGAAGTATATGATATACCTGGCTTTCGAACCATCGTGTGTCTTGACTGCCAACCTATTTCTATTGGTGCTCGTCCAAAGAGAGGCATTCTTATTTTCGCGAAAAATAAAATTTTTGAGAATATCAGTCTCTGTTCAAGTGGACCAAATAATATAGGTTCCTCAGTGTTCGAGTATGCAAATATAAATCTTTAGGTTTTTTGATAATTTATAAAAGTCCAACTTATCCAGTGCAAAAGTTTGAAGCTGAGTTTGAGGATTTATTTCCGAGATTTTCATTTTTAGGCAGCGAAAGCATAGTGTTAGGAGATTTTAATCTGTGTCTGCGATCTCTTTCAGGATGTAGTAAAAGACCTTTCGAATTTTTTAGGTAGAAGCGGTTATAGGTCTTTGTTAGATTTGAACACGTCTACAACTAATAGTGACACACATATTGATTGGGCGTATTCAAATATTAGGAATGACAGGGCCACAGCACGCACCTATGAAACAGTTTACAGTTACCACAGTGGTATTATAGTTAGATGACAACTTATCGTAGGTTTCCAATTTTGTTATAGTAGTATTTGTTTGAAATATAATTATTATTGTTTAATTTTTAATTTATTTAAAATAGTATTATTAAATAATTTAAATTTTATTTTATGTATTTGTAGTACGTAGATATATTAGGTTAGGTTAAGTAAGTCTATCTCCGCCGGACTCGGAGTTTACCAAAATTTTTGGGGAACAGTGGTAATTCTTTCATGAAGCACAAGTCAAATTGTAGGTCTGGTATCCATGCGTAACAAGCAACGGCTTCGTTTTGCATGGACCACTTCATTATAGTCAAATGTATAATTAACAAGTCGGAAAGGCTACAGTCGAGCTGACTCGACTGTGATATACCCGCTACAATTCTTCGGAAAAACACGTGCCAAATGTGAACAATGCGTTCTTGCTTATTATTTCTTTTCGTCTCTAATTTGTTTTGCCTATGCAAGTTCCACTCGATTCTTATTGGATGTTGCCCTTTGCTTTTATTACTTTGCATTTATAAATTATGCATGTGTGAAAGAGACGCCTATACATACATACATATATGCTGCCTCACAATACATCTCAACATATCTAATTAGATTTGTCGTTTGTTTTTTGTGTTGCTGCTCAATGTCTCTTTCGATTCTAAGTGGCTTTAAATATACTACAAATTTATTTTGAATTTTGCAACACACTATAAAATAAAAAAAAAATATAAGATACAAAAAAAATAAATATAAGGCGCCGCGGCACCCAGGAGTTGAACTCCGGACCTCTCGCTCAACAGTCAACTACCATCATAGCATAGCATGATTGCACTATGAATATTTTCGGTGCACATAATTTAAAAAAAAAAGTTGCCACATAATTTAAAAAAACAAAAAAGGTTGCCACATAATTAAAAAAAGTTGTCTGCTGCTGGAGTTGAACTCGGGTTCTGACATTAGGAATAACCGACATAAGCACATGGCCACAGTGCAATACTATTTCTTGAATATCTTCCTTATTTATCGGCCGATCTTATTGAAACTTTGCCAACACATGTATAAAAAATGATTGCTGTAGATTTATATTTGCAGCTACAATCAACTTTTTTTCGATTTATGGGGGCTGATGGAGGCGTGGCAAAATCCAAAATAAACTTGATCTGCGTGCAGAATTAACACATATTGTCTCCAAATTTGGTAGCTCTAGCTCTTATAATAGCTGAGATCTAGATTTTCACACGGACGGACAGACAGACAGACGGACAGACGGACAGACGGACAGACGGACATGGCGCGAGTTTCGCTCCTAGACCAAATACCAAATGAAGCCATTCATTTGTTTTTGAGGAATGAGGATACCAATACTTTTAACACTGCCAAATTAAGTTCGATCCCTACTGATCAATTTATTTCATCAGCTCTTGACTCAGTTAAAGCTGCGCATCTCAATTTGGAAGCTAAGAACAGGTGTTTGGAATCTGTAAAAAATTTCAAAATATCTCAAACACAAAGGCTTTGTACTACCCTTATTTTGAAAACCACTGCAAAGTACATGATGACGGTCAATATAGATACTGCAGATGGTCTCGTCAATGGAGCTTCAGGAATTCTAATAGAGTTGGGTTTCAATCCAGTCAACTTCCCACATGTGCTTTGGATAACATTTTTAGATGAGAGTGTAGGTATAAATGCTCGAGCAAAATGCATTCATCGAAGTGAACCTTCTAGGACCCCAATTCTGAAAACTGTAAGAAGTTTTCAATATCATTCAAACGAGCAAGTAACAATTGACCGCAAACAATTTCCAGTTATACCTGCAGAAGGTATAACAATTCATAAAAGTCAGGGAGCTACATACGCCAATATGGTGGTCCACACATACCCATGAATGCAACGAGAAGCATTGTATGTAGTTTGTAGTAGAGCCACAAGTGCAGCTGGCTTCTTTATTGTTGGGCAATTTGTCCCCCCTAGATCTGATCGTATCTCAGTAGTAGAAAAAGAGCTTTTATCTTCTATCTTATGCTTCGTTGAGGCTTCCACATACTCAAACGAAGTATATGATATACCTGGCTTTCGAACCATCGTGTGTCTTGACTGCCAACCTATTTCTATTGGTGCTCGTCCAAAGAGAGGCATTCTTATTTTCGCGAAAAATAAAATTTTTGAGAATATCAATCTCTGTTCAAGTGGACCAAATAATATAGGTTCCTCAGTGTTCGAGTATGCAAATATAAATCTTTAGGTTTTTTGATAATTTATAAAAGTCCAACTTATCCAGTGCAAAAGTTTGAAGCTGAGTTTGAGGATTTATTTCCGAGATTTTCATTTTTAGGCAGCGAAAGCATAGTGTTAGGAGATTTTAATCTGTGTCTGCGATCTCTTTCAGGATGTAGTAAAAGACCTTTCGAATTTTTTAGGTAGAAGCGGTTATAGGTCTTTGTTAGATTTGAACACGTCTACAACTAATAGTGACACACATATTGATTGGGCGTATTCAAATATTAGGAATGACAGGGCCACAGCACGCACCTATGAAACAGTTTACAGTTACCACAGTGGTATTATAGTTAGATGACAACTTATCGTAGGTTTCCAATTTTGTTATAGTAGTATTTGTTTGAAATATAATTATTATTGTTTAATTTTTAATTTATTTAAAATAGTATTATTAAATAATTTAAATTTTATTTTATGTATTTGTAGTACGTAGATATATTAGGTTAGGTTAAGTAAGTCTATCTCCGCCGGACTCGGAGTTTACCAAAATTTTTGGGGAACAGTGGTAATTCTTTCATGAAGCACAAGTCAAATTGTAGGTCTGGTATCCATGCGTAACAAGCAACGGCTTCGTTTTGCATGGACCACTTCATTATAGTCAAATGTATAATTAACAAGTCGGAAAGGCTACAGTCGAGCTGACTCGACTGTGATATACCCGCTACAATTCTTCGGAAAAACACGTGCCAAATGTGAACAATGCGTTCTTGCTTATTATTTCTTTTCGTCTCTAATTTGTTTTGCCTATGCAAGTTCCACTCGATTCTTATTGGATGTTGCCCTTTGCTTTTATTACTTTGCATTTATAAATTATGCATGTGTGAAAGAGACGCCTATACATACATACATATATGCTGCCTCACAATACATCTCAACATATCTAATTAGATTTGTCGTTTGTTTTTTGTGTTGCTGCTCAATGTCTCTTTCGATTCTAAGTGGCTTTAAATATACTACAAATTTATTTTGAATTTTGCAACACACTATAAAATAAAAAAAAATATAAGATACAAAAAAATTAAATATAAGGCGCCGCGGCACCCAGGAGTTGAACTCCGGACCTCTCGCTCAACAGTCAACTACCATCATAGCATAGCATGATTGCACTATGAATATTTTCGGTGCACATAATTTAAAAAAAAAGTTGCCACATAATTTAAAAAAAACAAAAAGGTTGCCACATAATTAAAAAAAGTTGTCTGCTGCTGGAGTTGAACTCGGGTTCTGACATTAGGAATAACCGACATAAGCACATGGCCACAGTGCAATACTATTTCTTGAATATCTTCCTTATTTATCGGCCGATCTTATTGAAACTTTGCCAACACATGTATAAAAAATGATTGCTGTAGATTTATATTTGCAGCTACAATCAACTTTTTTTCGATTTATGGGGGCGGATGGAGGCGTGGCAAAATCCAAAATAAACTTGATCTGCGTGCAGAATTAACACATATTGTCTCCAAATTTGGTAGCTCTAGCTCTTATAATAGCTGAGATCTAGATTTTCACACGGACGGACAGACAGACAGACGGACAGACGGACAGACGGACATGGCTATATCGACTCGGCTGTTCATGCTGATTCAGAATATATATACTTTATGGGGTCGGAGATTTCTCCTTCTGCCCGTTACAAACATTTTCGGTTGGCACAAAGTTATAATACCCTTATACTCTTCGAGTAGCGGGTATAAACATTCATTGTCCAAAGTAAATCACATGGAGGTATGTTCCAACAATGAAAGAAGATCTAATTTATCGTAGATGTATTATATCGGAGTTGAAGAAATCATTTTGGATGGAAGGATGGATGCAGCTGACAGCTCAGGAATTGGAATATGCAGTTCTACATATCGTCTTGTAGCAAAAAATATGCCTTTTGTGAAGAAATAAATTTTGTTTAACCAAAACATCTGTCTTTGTTATCGAAAATTTACGATTATTAAATGAGATACAATGAGAGGTTTCTACTTCTTATTCCCAAAAATGTCTTTTCATAATCCTTTATGTGCAGTATTTTTTTATGTGCACCGGATAAATTGACTTGCAGGACACCTGCTTCGAAAAAAAATATTTCTACCTTTTTAATGCTTTTGTATATACCTGGATTTCTTATATACTTAACACAAAATGTTATGAGGAAATGTCTTTGTGTTGTAAAGGATCTGTTGGTCATAAAATCTAAATTTGGAAAGTTCTCATTCAAAAATGCGTTTGAATAACAGCTATATGATTTTTTGTTTAACAGATACATGTAATAGTATTCAGATTTCCATAAAATTGCAACATGAACCTTCATTAGGCCGATCGTTGATCGTTATAAGTTATAAAAGTTTGATTTCGAACTTTATTATTAGGGACACACTTAGATTTGGATGTGGTAAGCCTGATAGCTATATCTTGAAATATAACGAAAATCGGCCGATAGGCTCCATGACAGCTATACGATATATCAGTCCGATCTGGCCCGTTCCGACTTATTTAAAGAGGGCATAATAAGAAGCTTGTGAGCAAAGTTTCATGAAGATAGCTCAATAACTGGGGGACTAATTTGCGTTGCAACAGACAGACGGACTGACTGATTGTTCCTATAACAGTTATAGAATATAAACGTCTGAGATATTTAAATGAAAAAACTAAGGGCGGGTTACTGTATAACATTAAAAAGTATTGATAATGTGCGGTATTTCCAAAAACAAAACAGGTTTGCATACAAAAACCCTGATTTCAGCCGATTGTTCCTACGGCAGCTATATGTTATAGTGGTCCGATTTTGATACAATTTTGACAGCACATTAAGAATGTAATAAGAATAAGATTTGCCAAATCTTGTCGCAATATCTTGAAAAACAACAAAAATCGGCCCGATCTGGATCGTTCCGACTTATTTACAGCCTACAGCAATAAGAAGCTTGTGTGCCAAGTTTCATGATAGCTCAAGTTTCAGATAGCTCAACAACTGAGAGACTAGTTTGCGTTGCAACAGACGGACGGACGGACAGACGGAAAGACGGACAGACGGACATCCATTTTTCGACTCCTCTGGTGATGCTGATTCAGAATATATATACTTTATAGGGTCGGGGATGTCTCCTAAGGTGCGTTGCAAACTTCTGGCTAAAATTAATATACCCTCTGCAAGGGTATAAAAATAGTCTATGAAGTAGTGCAAAAATGTCTTTAGAGGATCGCGTTTGGTGAACCGGTAAACACAAAAATATTTGTTTAATCTCTCACACAAGGGTAACGCTTTTCAGAGTAATAGATAACGTTCACTTTCATAGCTGCTAGTTGCAAATTATAGGAAAGGTTTATTGTATCCATGGACATGGTGACACAGAGACTTTAATACTTTGCTTAACACTCGCATACGAAAGAAAACTAACTGACAGATGAGCGTGATACCCAAAATTTGAGATTAACGTTTACTGCTTAGATCCTAGAATGCAATATAGCCATGACTTCATGGCCGAAACGATTCGACCTCTTAAAATTGATGAAGCAATAAGGTATTTAGTAAATACTGAGCTGTATATGAAGCATAGTGTAGTCGTTAACGAACAGTGGTTGTCATCTTATACAACCGAGACTGTTCCATTCATAGCATCTCAAGCAGACGCAGAAATACTGGAGGGTGTTGAGCAAATTATTCACGATCCAACACATCCAGATGATGTTGAGATAGAGGAGCTCAATCCTGGGGGTCAAGAAACGCTGCTTGAGAATAATCAGAAAGACAGTGCTGCCATGCAGAGAATCACCCTTGCTCCTGGCGAAGGCCAAAGACCCCTCGACATGATTCTCGATGCTGACTCGGAAGAGTTAGCATTTCCTACCTTATATGCTGGCAAGAAAAGACCTTCTTCTCTTACATTTTCTAAAATTGTAAGATCTGAGCTCCGAAATGTTGATAGGAGAGGCTGTAGGATAGATAAACTCTTATTCAACTATAAGAAGTTGGAGCTCATTCAAATTCGGTATAATACAACTATTACAGTGGCTAACGTTCTCAATGAGGAGTATTTAAATGGAATAATTCTCCATGATGAAGGTTATAGGGTCCTAAAAGGTATTCGCACGTCTCCTGCTCATTGGGAAGCTGAAAAGAAAAAGGTTATGGCAATGATTCGACAGTTTAATCTGCCTACCTTTTTCATTACCTTCTCGGCTGCTTAGACAAGATGGACGGAATTGTTAGATATTTTAAAGGAAACCGTAGATAGACAACAAGTTACAGAGGAAGAAGTTTCAAATTTTAGTTTTAGAGAAAAGGCGAGATTAATTAGGTGCTAGGTATTTCGAGCACCGGACTCGTGAACTTTTAAAACTCTTTTGGAAGCAAGGAGGTGTTTTTGAAAATCATCCCGTTATTAAGTACTACTGTCGAGTTGAGTTCCAACAACGAGGTTCTCCTCCTTCATCATCTTCGGTGGATTTTTAAATTGAAGAGACTATGACTTCCGTGATAGCGTTTATTGATCAATTTATTACCACTGATTCCACCAATACTGAGTTGGCTCAGTTCATTGAGTATCAGAAGCACAATCACGGACATTCGTCTAGGCGTGAAGTAAGGGGTAACTCTATTTGCCGCTTCGGTATTCCATATATTCCCATGCCACAAACCGAAAAGAGAGGAATTCTTATTTTCGCGAAAAATGAAATTTTTGAGAATATCAGTCTCTGTTCAAGTGGACGAAACTATTCAGACCCAAATAATTTAGGTTCCTCAGTGTTCGAGTATGGAGTATACAAATTTAAATCTTTAGGTTTTTTGATCATTTATAAAAGCCCAACTTATCCAGTGCTAAAGTTTGAAACTGAGTTTGAGGATTTATTTCCGAGATTTTCATTTTTAGGCAGCGAAAGCATAGTGTTAGGAGATTTTAATCTGTGTCTGCGATCTCTTTCAGGATGTAGTAGAAGACTTTTCGAATTTTTAGGTAGAAGCGGTTATAGGTCTTTGTTAGATTTGAACACGTCTACAACCAATAGTAACACACATATTGATTGGGCGTATTCAAATATTAGGAATGACAGGGCCACAGCACGCACCTATTATTTTTTTTTTTTTTTTTTTTTTTGGACGTTGATACAATGAATGTATAATCAAGTGGTCCTTGCAAAACCAAGCCGATGCTTGTTACGCGCGGAAACAGTTTATTAAACAGTTTACAGTTACCACAGTGGTATTATAGTTAGCGTAGATGACAGCTTATCGTAGGTTTCCAATTTTGTTATAGTAGTATTTGTTTGAAATATAATTATTATTGTTTAGTTTTTAATTTATTTAAAATAGTATTATTATATACTTTAAATTTTAGTTTATGTATTTGTAGTACGTAGATATATTAGGTTAGGTTGAGTAAGTCTATCTATATATATATATATATATATATATATATATATTTATATATATATATATATATATTTCGAGGTGTACGTTAAGCGACTGTGCACCTCGGTCGGTCAAGCAGGAGGTGGACATTCGCTGTGTCTGGTATCCACGCGTAACAAGCATCGGCTTCGTTTTGCATGGACCACTTCATTATAGTCAAATGTATAATTAAACATTCATTGTATCAATGTCCAAAGTAAATCACATGGAGGTGTGTTCCAACAATGAAAGAAGATCTAATTTATCGTAGATGTATTATATCGGAGTTGAAGAAATCATTTTGGATGGAAAGATGGATGCAGCTGACAGCTCAGGAATTGGAATATGCAGTTCTACATCTTCTTGTAGCAAAAAATATGCCTTTTGTGAAGAAATAAATTTTGTTTAACCAAAACATCTGTCATTGTTATCGAAAATTTACGATTATTAAATGAGATACAATGAGAGGTTTCTACTTCTTATTCCCAAAAATGTCTTTTCATAATCCTTTATGTGCAGTATTTTTTTATGTGCACCGGATAAATTGACTTGCAGGACCCAATGCCGGTAATGATGTTCGTCGATTGTACGGCAGTGTATTGATTGGGGGAACCACGAGTCGCAAATATCGTCCGTTTGATAGTCCTGTCGATAAACAAAAAGTGTTCCGCATTAAATGAGTCCTCTGGCGGAGAATTTCTTTCTGGCGATCGTAGTGGTTTTGGCTTGTGCTTCCGCCTTACGTTAGGTTTGTGTATTTGGTGAGGTTTATGCCTTAGGTAAGCCGATTTACAATAAGGATTGCGCCTAAGGTGAGGATTGCGCCTTAGTTGAGATTTGCGTCTATGGGTTCCAGCAAGAAGTATAGATTGCTTAAAAGCTTACATTATTTGTATTCCTTTTTAATTCAATCTAACTTTGCGCAGATGTATTGAGCAGGCAGAAGGAAGCGTGGTTAACAAATATCTCGGAACATATTCAAGTCAAAAATATTAATACTGTTGCACGGTGCTTCGTGAGTGTAAGTCTCCGTTTGTGAAAGTGGGAGCAAGAATATTAGAAGGCTGTAGAGAGTGCACGCAGAGCAGGACATTGTGCATTCTCGCAACATTTCAGCTATAATGATGAAACTTGGCACAAATGCGTCTTAATGATCTATGAGATATATAAATTGGAAAAAGTCGGATCGGATAAATATAAATATATGTTCAGTCGGTTCGTGGCTTATTAAATAAATTTATTTGATATTTAATTAATGCTTATTACGAATTAAAACAAGAAAGCAAGGCTACCTTCGGATTGCCGAAGGTTTCATACCCTTGCAGTTATACAAAATATAAAATATATTTGGATTGCTGCTGGTTTCTGTGGTATATATGTACTGTGGTACCGTACCGTACCGTACTGTGGTGTGAGATCTTTATGAATGAACATATATACCTATGTGCCTGTTTTATTTATTTATATGTTTACCTGTGCCATATAAAAATATAAAAAAGGCAAACTAATTTGCTTAACTTTTTTTGTATGTTCCTATTTGTCATTAAGGTACATTGCAGGTACCAATGTTTACATAATTTTTCCGTTAAAATGTAGGAAGTCGAGATTGTTACCTTATTAAGGCTATGAATCAAACACCTGCTTCGAAAAAAAATATTTCTACCTTTCTAATGCTTTTGTATATACCTGGATTTCTTATATACTTAATACAAAATGTTATGAGGAAATGTCTTTGTATTGTAAAGGATCTGTTGGTCATAAAATCTAAATTTGGAAAGTTCTCATTCAAAAATGCGTTAGTATTCAGATTTCCATAAAATTGCAACATGAACCTTCATTAGGCCGATCGTTGATCGTTATAATTTATAAAAGTTCGATTTCGAACATTATTATTAGGGACACACTTAGATTTGGATGTGGTAAGCCTGTTAGCTATATCTTGAAATATAACGAAAATCGGCAGATAGGCTCCATGACAGCTATACGATATATCAGGATATATCAGTCCGATCTGGCCCGTTCCGACTTATTTAAAGAGGGCATAAATAAGAAGCTTGTGAGCAAAGATTTGAAGATAGCTCAATAACTGGGGGACTAATTTGCGTTGCAACAGACAGACGGACGGACGGACAGACGGACATCCATTTTTCGACTCCTCTGGTGATGCTGATTCAGAATATATATACTTTATAGGGTCGGAGATGTCTCCTAAGGTGCGTTGCAAACTTCTGGCTAAAATTAATATACCCTCTGCAAGGGTATAAAAATAGTCTATGAAGTAGTGCAAAAATGTCTTTAGAGGATCGCGTTTGGTGAACCGGTAAACACAAAAATATTTGTTTAATCTCTCACACAAGGGTAACGCTTTCCAGAGTAATAGATAACGTTAACTTTCATAGCTCCTAGTTGCAAATTATAGGAAAGGTTTATTGTATCCATGGACATGGTGACACAGAGACTTTAATACTTTGCTTAACACTCGCATACGAAAGAAAACTAACTGACAGATGAGCGTGATACCCAAAATTTGAGATTAACGATTACTGCTTAAAATATATAAGAATCTTCATACCAAAATGAAAGTCTCTAGCTTTCTTAATACCTGAGAATAAAGCGCCATCAAAAGACATAGAGACATGGCTCGATCGTTTCGGATAATGATCCTTAGCAGGAATATCTATACTTACGTATTTGCGCGTTTAAATCGAACAAATGACGGTTAGATAAGATCAAAGCAGTAGTTAATATTAAATGAATCGAAATTACGAACGAATTCAATGATCTTCTTTATTTCTTTACTGCCAGCTTAAGACTAAATGTACAGAGTTTAATTCGGTTCGAAGCGAGTCGCGAGAAATGAAAATGTCAAAATAATGATATAATTACACAACAATCATGCGCTTTAGGGTTTTGGTTGCGCGTTTCAAATTTCATATTACATATTGTTAAGTACTTATGCATGCGCAAGATTGTACGTGCTGCGTTTTTCTTAAAGTGAGCTTATGTCAGCGTAATAGCTTATGTTTCTACTGGGGTTGACGCATACAATCTTGGTAATGCTGTTGGGTTTGTATCTTGTGTTTCTATGGTTATTTTAGTTTCAAGTAGATACAAACAATACAAGATGTAAGGCTTATGATTGATACAATTATACAGACTGTGATATTATTAGTTGACATTAATTTTACAATATCCCTATGTTCTATTGGTTTTATTTTTATTAGTTCTAAGGGTATGTACAATGGGGTTCAAATTATTTCGGGATTCAGCTGGTTTTTGTTTGGTTTTATTTTTTGGACGTTGATACAATGAATGTATAATCAAGTGGTCCTTGCAAAACCAAGCCGATGCTTGTTACGCGCGGAAACAGTTTATTAAACAGTTTACAGTTACCACAGTGGTATTATAGTTAGCGTAGATGACAGCTTATCGTAGGTTTCCAATTTTGTTATAGTAGTATTTGTTTGAAATATAATTATTATTGTTTAGTTTTTAATTTATTTAAAATAGTATTATTATATAATTTAAATTTTAGTTTATGTATTTGTAGTACGTAGATATATTAGGTTAGGTAAGTCTATCTATATATATATATATATATATATTTCGAGGTGTACGTTAAGCGACTGTGCACCTCGGTCGGTCAAGCAGGAGGTGGACATTCGCTGTGTCTGGTATCCACGCGTAACAAGCATCGGCTTGGTTTTGCATGGACCACTTGATTATAGTCAAATGTATAATTAAACATTCATTGTATCAATGTCCAAAGTAAATCACATGGAGGTGTGTTCCAACAAAGAAAGAAGATCTAATTTATCGTAGATGTATTTTATCGGAGTTGAAGAAATCATTTTGGATGGAAGGATGGATGCAGCTGACAGCTCAGGAATTGGAATATGCAGTTCTACATATCGTCTTGTAGCAAAAAATATGCCTTTTGTGAAGAAATAAATTTTGTTTAACCAAAACATCTGTCTTTGTTATCGAAAATTTACGATTATTAAATGAGATACAATGAGAGGTTTCTACTTCTTATTCCCAAAAATGTCTTTTCATAATCCTTTATGTGCAGTATTTTTTTATGTGCACCGGATAAATTGACTTGCAGGAACCAATGCCGGTAATGATGTTCGTCGATTGTACGGCAGTGTATTGATTGGGGGAACCACGAGTCGCAAATATCGTCCGTTTGATAGTCCTGTCGATAAACAAAAAGTGTTCCGCATTAAATGAGTCCTCTGGCGGAGAATTTCTTTCTGGTGAGCGTAGTGGTTTTGGCGTGTGCTTCCGCCTTACGTTAGGTTTGTGTATTTGGTGAGGTTTATGCCTTAGGTAAGCCGATTTACAGTAAGGATTGCGCCTAAGGTGAGGATTGCGCCTTAGTTGAGATTTGCGTCTATGGGTTCCAGCAAGAAGTATAGATTGCTTAAAAGCTTACATTATTTGTATTCCTTTTTAATTCAATCTAACTTTGCGCAAATGTATTGAGCAGGCAGAAGGAAGCGTGGTTAACAAATATCTCGGAACATATTCAAGTCAAAAATATTAATACTGTTGCACGGTGCTTCGTGAGTGTAAGTCTCCGTTTGTGAAAGTGGGAGCAAGAATATTAGAAGGCTGTAGAGAGTGCACGCAGAGCAGGACATTGTGCATTCTCGCAACATTTCAGCTATAATGATGAAACTTGGCACAAATGCGTCTTAATGATCTATGAGATATATAAATTGGAAAAAGTCGGATCGGATAAATATAAATATATGTTCAGTCGGTTCGTGGCTTATTAAATAAATTTATTTGATATTTAATTAATGCTTATTACGAATTAAAACAAGAAAGCAAGGCTACCTTCGGATTGCCGAAGGTTTCATACCCTTGCAGTTATACAAAATATAAAATATATTTGGATTGCTGCTGGTTTCTGTGGTATATATGTACTGTGGTACCGTACCGTACCGTACTGTGGTGTGAGATCTTTATGAATGAACATATATACCTATGTGCCTGTTTTATTTATTTATATGTTTACCTGTGCCATATAAAAATATAAAAAAGGCAACTAATTTGCTTAACTTTTTTTGTATGTTTCTATTTGTCATTAAGGTACATTGCAGGTACCAATGTTTACATAATTTTTCCGTTAAAATGTAGGAAGTCGAGATTGTTACCTTATTAAGGCTATGAATCAAACACCTGCTTCGAAAAAAAATATTTCTACCTTTCTAATGCTTTTGTATATACCTGGATTTCTTATATACTTAATACAAAATGTTATGAGGAAATGTCTTTGTATTGTAAAGGATCTGTTGGTCATAAAATCTAAATTTGGAAAGTTCTCATTCAAAAATGCGTTAGTATTCAGATTTCCATAAAATTGCAACATGAACCTTCATTAGGCCGATCGTTGATCGTTATAAGTTATAAAAGTTCGATTTCGAACATTATTATTAGGGACACACTTAGATTTGGATGTGGTAAGCCTGATAGCTATATCTTGAAATATAACGAAAATCGGCAGATAGGCTCCATGACAGCTATACGATATATCAGGATATATCAGTCCGATCTGGCCCGTTCCGACTTATTTAAAGAGGGCATAAATAAGAAGCTTGTGAGCAAAGTTTTGAAGATAGCTCAATAACTGGGGGACTAATTTGCGTTGCAACAGACAGACGGACGGACGGACAGACGGACATCCATTTTTCGACTCCTCTGGTGATGCTAATTCAGAATATATATACTTTATAGGGTCGGAGATGTCTCCTAAGGTACGTTGCAAACTTCTGGCTAAAATTAATATACCCTCTGCAAGGGTATAAAAATAGTCTATGAAGTAGTGCAAAAATGTCTTTAGAGGATCGCGTTTGGTGAACCGGTAAACACAAAAATATTTGTTTAATCTCTCACACAAGGGTAACGCTTTCCAGAGTAATAGATAACGTTAACTTTCATAGCTCCTAGTTGCAAATTATAGGAAAGGTTTATTGTATCCATGGACATGGTGACACAGAGACTTTAATACTTTGCTTAACACTCGCATACGAAAGAAAACTAACTGACAGATGAGCGTGATACCCAAAATTTGAGATTAACGATTACTGCTTAGAATATATAAGAATCTTCATACCAAAATGAAAGTCTCTAGCTTTCTTAATACCTGAGAATAAAGCGCCATCAAAAGACATAGAGACATGGCTCGATCGTTTCGGATAATGATCCTTAGCAGGAATATCTATACTTACGTATTTGCGCGTTTAAATCGAACAAATGACGGTTAGACTAAGATCAAAGCAGTAGTTAATATTAAATGAATCGAAATTACGAACGAATTCAATGATCTTCTTTATTTCTTTACTGCCAGCTTAAGACTAAATGTACAGAGTTTAATTCGGTTCGAAGCGAGTCGCGAGAAATGAAAATGTCAAAAGAATGATATAATTACACAACAATCATGCGCTTTAGGGTTTTGGTTGCGCGTTTCAAATTTCATATTACATATTGTTAAGTACTTATGCATGCGCAAGATTGTACGTGCTGCGTTTTTCTTAAAGTGAGCTTATGTCAGCGTAATAGCTTATGTTTCTACTGGGGTTGACGCATACAATCTTGGTAATGCTGTTGGGTTTGTATCTTGTCTTTCTATGGTTATTTTAGTTTCAAGTAGATACAAACAATACAAGATGTAAGGCTTATGATTGATACAATTATACAGACTGTGATATTATTAGTTGACATTAATTTTACAATATCCCTATGTTCTATTGGTTTTATTTTTATTAGTTCTAAGGGTATGTACAATGGGGTTCAATTTATTTCGGGATTCAGCTGGTTTTTGTTTAAGACTATTTTCCTATTTTAATTTTACATTGTTTTATTGTTATTATTTTCTTGGTAATTCTGTTCTATAGTATAGATACTGTTTGGTTCCCCATACTTAATTATTTGATTAACTGTTTTAGGGACAAAATTACATATCGGATTTGTTATTTTTATGATATTCTTATTCTTAATACATTCGTTATTTATTTACTTGTAATTCTGGTTATAAATTTTATCGTGTTCTTCAAAATAAGTGTCTTTATCTACGTGATCAAGCTGAAAACCGTTACTATCTGAGTAGGGTACTACGTTAATGGTGTGAATAGTTTTTAGTTTGGTAGGGATATGAGCTATAATAAGTAGTTGATTAGTATGAATTCAGGTTGAAGTTTTAGTTTGTAATATATTACTGCTGTCAACGTTTTCTAATTTCTCATAATTAAGTAATTTTGGATTAAATATACCTAGTCGTGAGAGTTGCATTCCCATTGCGATGTCTTCGATATTTTCGGTAAACTGGATTCGTAACTGGTTCTTACAGAAATTATTTTCTGTTATTATGTTCGTCTTCAAAATCTTTAACCTTTTGCATATTACTATTAATAAGCTGAATCACACCACTCATTTCATGTAAATTAGCTGAGTTTGTTGTTACTGACTTTAGTTGGTTATGGATTATCATCTAATGTTTCAAATAGATATTTAAATGCAGATCTTTTTATGTTGATTAGTCCACGTTTCTGTCTCTTTGTCTGGTGTAGCGTTATAGCACTAAGTGTAATTTGTGGAATATGTGTATAGTTTGTTACTTTAATTTTGAAATAATGAGTTAAATTGCCTATATCAGAAAGATTTATGCAAAGACAATGGTGTTCGTATTCTGAAGGGATTTGGATTGGTTTGTCGGAGAATAGGAGGTATCCATTGTCAGTATCAATGCTTGTTGATTTGAAGTTGTTGTGTTTGGCATAGTTTTGCAGAAGTGAGGAGGAGTATTATGATAAAAAATAAATTTGATTAATATTTTTCTGTATTTGTGTTACTCTGTTCCTATTGGTGATTTTGATGATCGGTCGTCAATTTGTTCAACGTTTTTTGAAAGTTTAAATGGGTTCTCTAATTTGCCCTTTTGTAACGGTCCTTTTCTGTATCTAGTGTCAATTTCGTATTCTGTACTGTTTTTATTTATTTCGTTGATTTTAATTTCTTTGCTATGTTGTGTAAATATGGTCGGTTGTCCAGCATACAGAAATATGTGAGTTGGAGTTTGTCGCGTTGCCAGGTTGCGAAATTGACATTCGTTAATTATATTCTAAATGAGGAGTTGGCTATTGGGGAAGTAGTATGTTTTGCCGACAAGTTTTAATAACAGAAATACGCTGGGTAGCATGCTGGTATGCTAGTATTTATACCCGCTATTCGTAGAGTAGAAGGGTATTATAGCTTTATGCCAACCGAAAATGTATGTAACAAACAGATGGAGACATCTCCGACCCAATAAAGTATATATATTCTAAATCAGCATAACCAGCCGAGTCCGTCAGTCTGTCTGTCCCTCTGTCTGTCTGTCCGTCCGTAGATCGTAGTTATTATAAGAGCTTGAGCTACCAAATTTGGTGAAAATATGTGCTAATACTGCACGCTGATCAAGTTTATTTTGGATTTTCGCTGCAAATAGAGCTTTACAGCAAGCATTTCATATACATGTGATAAAAACCACCCTGCGGGCGTGCTGTGAAAGTTTCAATAAGATCAGCTGATAAATAAGGAAGATATTCAAATATATATTAATGTTAGTTCCCGAGTTCAACTCCAGCAGCAAGCAACTTTTATTTTTAATTATGTGCACCGAAAATATTCATAATGCAATTTTATCGGTCATTGCGTAAGAAATGCATTGGCCGAGTGGTGATGGTAGCTGACTGTTAAGCGACAGTTTCGGAGTTCAACTCCTAGGTGCGGCGACCGACCGACTTATATTTATATCTTTTCGTATCTTATATTTTTTTTTTATTTTACAGTGTGTTGCAAAATTTAAAATAAGTTTTTAATATATTTTAAGTCACTTAGAATCGAAAGAGACATTGAGCAGCAATTTAAAAAACAAACGACAAATCTGATAGATATGTTGAGATGTATTGTGAGGCACCATATACTTGTATGTATGTATGTATAGGCATCTCTTTCACACATGCATAATTTAGAGCCCTCTGCTGAGTTATAACTGCAAAGTGATAGAAGCAAAGGAAACTTCCAATAAGAATCGAGTGGAACTTGCATTGTTCACATTTGGTGTTTTCCAAAGAGTAGTAGCAGGTATATCACAGTCAAGTTCGCTCGACTGTAGACTTTCCGAAATCATTTTGGATGGAAGGATGGATGCAGCTCAGGAATTGGCAGTTCTACATATCGTCTTGTAGCAAAAAATATGCCTTTTGTGAAGAAATAAATTTTGTTTAACCAAAACGTCTGTCTTTGTTATCGAAAATTTACGATTATTAAATGCTGTCATCACATACAATGATAGGTTTCTACTTCTTATTCCCAAAAAGTGTCTTTTCATAATCCTTTATGTGCAGTATTTTTTTATGTGCAATGTCGGTAATTATGTTCGTCGATTGTACGGCAGTGTACCGATTGGGGGAACCACGAGTCGCAAATATCGTCCGTTTGATAGTCCTGTCGATAAACAAAAAGTGTTCCGCATTAAATGAGTCCTCTGGCGGAGAATTTCTTTATGGCGAGCGTAGTGGTTTTGGTTTGGGCTTCCGCCTTAAGTTAGGTTTGTGAATTTGGTGAGGTTTATGCCTTAGGTAAGCCGATTTACAGTAAGGATTGCGCCTAAGGTGAGGATTGCGTCTTAGTTGAGATTTGCGTCTATGGGTTCCAGCAAGAAGCATAGATTGCAAATAAAAGCTTCCATTATTTGTACTCCTTTTTAATTTAATCTAACTTTGTGCAAATGTATTGAGCAGGCAGAAGGAAGCGTGGTAAACAAATATCTCGGAACATATTCAAGTCAAAGATATTAATACTGTTACACGGTGCTTCGTGAGTGTAAGTCTCCGTTTGTGAAAGTGGGAGCAAGAATATTAGAAGGCTGTAGAGAGTGCACGCAGAGCAGGACATTGTGCATTCTCGCAACATTTCAGCTATAATGATGAAACTTGGCAAAAATGCGTCTTAATGCTTTATGAGGTATATAAATTGGAAAAAGTCGGATCGGATAAATATAAATATATGATCAGTCGGTTCGTGGCTTATTAACTTAATTTAGTTGATATTTAATTAATGCTTATTACGAATTAAAACAAGAAAGCAAGGCTACCTTAGGCTTGCCGAAGGTTTCATACCCTTGCAGTTATACAAAATATAAAATATATTTGGATTGCTGCTGGTTTCTGTGGTATTTATTGAACAATTATAACAGTACAGGAAGTCGAGACTTTTACCTGATTAAGGCTATGAATCAAACACCTGCTTAAAAAAAAATAATTCTACCTTTTAATGCTTTTGTATATACCTGGATTTCTTATATACTTAACACAAAATGTTATGAGGAAATGTCTTTGTGTTGTAAAGGATGTGTTGGTCATAAAATCTAAATTTGGAAAGTTCTTATTCAAAAATACGTTTGACAGCTATATGATTTTTTGTTTAACAGCTACATGTAATAGTACTCAGGTTTCCATAAAATTGCAACATGAACCTTCATTAGACCGATCGTTGATCGTTATAAGTTATAAAAGTTCGATTTCGAACTTTATTATTAGGGACACACTTAGATTTGGATGTGGTAAGCCTGATAGCTATATCTTGAAATATAACGAAAATCGGCCGATAGGCTCCATGACAGCTATACGATATATCAGTCCTATCTGGCCCGTTCCGACTTATTTAAAGAGGGCAGAAATAAGAAGCTTGTGAGCAAAGTTTCGTGAAGATAGCTCAATAACTGGGGGACTAATTTGCGTTGCAACAGACAGACGGACTGACTGATTGTTCCTATAGCAGCTATATAATATAAACGTCTGAGATATTTAAATGGAAAAACTAAGGGCGGGTTACTGTATAATATTAAAAAGTATTGATAATGTGCGGTATTTCCAAAAACAAAACAGGTTTGCATACAAAAACCCTGATTTCAGCCGATTGTTCCTATGGCAGCTATATGTTATAGTGGTCCGATTTTGATACAATTTTGACAGCACATTAAGAACGTAATAAGAATAGGATTTGCCAAATCTTGTTGCAATATCTTGAAAAACAACAAAAATCGGCCGATAGCTTCTATGACAGCTATACGATATATCGGTCCGATCTGGCTCGTTCCGACTTATTTACAGCCTACAGCAATAAGAAGCTTGTGTGCCAAGTTTCATGAAGATAGCTCAAAAACTGAGAGACTAGTTTGCGTTGCAACAGACGGACGGACGGACGGACAGACGGACATCCATTTTTCGACTCCTCTGGTGATGCTGATTCAGAATATATATACTTTATAGGGTCGGAGATGTCTCCTAAGGTGCGTTGCAAACTTCTGGCTAAAATTAATATACCCTCTGCAAGGGTATAAAAATAGTCTATGAAGGAGTGCAAAAATGTCTTTAGAGAATCGATGTATATCGAACAATTATTAAAAAAATATCATTTTGACTTGATTGTTCCTATGTAACATAGCAACAGGGTATAATTGGCTGACTTTAACAGAATGATGTTTATGTATGCTTTCCAATGAAAACCGATTAATACTATGGCAGTTGTATGTTACTGTAATCTGATTTTTATCCAATTTTAAGAAAGTGTTATTGGTATAGATAAAAGGGTTTAAGGGATAAAACAAAAAGCTGCGTTTGGTGAACCGGTAAACACAAAAATATTTGTTTAATCTCTCACACAAGGGTAACGCTTTCCAGAGTAATAGATAACGTTAACTTTCATAGCTCCTAGTTGCAAATTATAGGAAAGGTTTATTGTATCCATGGACATGGTGACACAGAGACTTTAATACTTTGCTTAACACTCGCATACGAAAGAAAACTAACTGACAGATGAGCGTGATACCCAAAATTTGAGATTAACGATTACTGCTTAGAATATATAAGAATCTTCATACCAAAATGAAAGTCTCTAGCTTTCTTAATACCTGAGAATAAAGCGCCATCAAAAGACATAGAGACATGGCTCGATCGTTTCGGATAATGATCCTTAGCAGGAATATCTATACTTACGTATTTGCGCGTTTAAGTCGAACAAATGACGGTTAGACTAAGATCAAAGCAGTAGTTAATATTAAATGAATCGAAATTACGAACCAATTCAATGATCTTCTTTATTTCTTTACTGCCAGCTTAAGACTAAATGTACAGAGTTTAATTCGGTTCGAAGCGAGTCGCGAGAAACGAAAATGTCAAAAGAATGATACATTTACACAACAATCATGCGCTTTAGGGTTTTGGTTGCGCGTTTCAAATTTCATATTACATATTGTTAAGTACTTATGCATGCGCAAGATTGTACGTGCTGCGTTTTTCTTAAAGTGAGCTTATGTCAGCGTAATAGCTTATGTTTCTACTGGGGTTGACGCATACAATCTTGGTAATGCTGTTGGGTTTGTATCTTGTCTTTCTATGGTTATTTTAGTTTCAAGTAGATACAAACAATACAAGATGTAAGGCTTATGATTGATACAATTATACAGACTGTGATATTATTAGTTGACATTAATTTTACAATATCCCTATGTTCTATTGGTTTTATTTTTATTAGTTCTAAGGGTATGTACAATGGGGTTCAATTTATTTCGGGATTCAGCTGGTTTTTGTTTAAGACTATTTTCCTATTTTAATTTTACATTGTTTTATTGTTATTATTTTCTTGGTAATTCTGTTCTATAGTATAGATACTGTTTGGTTCCCCATACTTAATTATTTGATTAACTGTTTTAGGGACAAAATTACATATCGGATTTGTTATTTTTATGATATTCTTATTCTTAATACATTCGTTATTTATTTACTTGTAATTCTGGTTATAAATTTTATCGTGTTCTTCAAAATAAGTGTCTTTATCTACGTGATCAAGCTGAAAACCGTTACTATCTGAGTAGGGTACTACGTTAATGGTGTGAATAGTTTTTAGTTTGGTAGGGATATGAGCTATAATAAGTAGTTGATTAGTATGAATTCAGGTTGAAGTTTTAGTTTGTAATATATTACTGCTGTCAACGTTTTCTAATTTCTCATAATTAAGTAATTTTGGATTAAATATACCTAGTCGTGAGAGTTGCATTCCCATTGCGATGTTTTCGATATTTTCGGTAAACTGGATTCGTAACTGGTTCTTACAGAAATTATTTTCTGTTATTATGTTCGTCTTCAAAATCTTTAACCTTTTGCATATTACTATTAATAAGCTGAATCACACCACTCATTTCATGTAAATTAGCTGAGTTTGTTGTTACTGACTTTAGTTGGTTATGGATTATCATCTAATGTTTCAAATAGATATTTAAATGCAGATCTTTTTATGTTGATTAGTCCACGTTTCTGTCTCTTTGTCTGGTGTAGCGTTATAGCACTAAGTGTAATTTGTGGAATATGTGTATAGTTTGTTACTTTAATTTTGAAATAATGAGTTAAATTGCCTATATCAGAAAGATTTATGCAAAGACAATGGTGTTCGTATTCTGAAGGGATTTGGATTGGTTTGTCGGAGAATAGGAGGTATCCATTGTCAGTATCAATGTTTGTTGATTTGAAGTTGTTGTGTTTGGCATAGTTTTGCAGAAGTGAGGAGGAGTATTATGATAAAAATAAATTTGATTAATATTTTTCTGTATTTGTGTTACTCTGTTCCTATTGGTGATTTTGATGATCGGTCGTCAATTTGTTCAACGTTTTTTGAAAGTTTAAATGGGTTCTCTAATTTGCCCTTTTGTAACGGTCCTTTTCTGTATCTAGTGTCAATTTCGTATTCTGTACTGTTTTTATTTATTTCGTTGATTTTAATTTATTTGTTATGTTGTGTATCTATGGTCGGTTGTCCAGCATACAGAAATATGTGAGTTGGAGTTTGTCGCGTTGCCAGGTTGCGAAATTGACATTCGTTAATTATATTCTAAATGAGGAGTTGGCTATTGGGGAAGTAGTATGTTTTGCCGACAAGTTTTAATAACAGAAATACGCTGGGTAGCATGCTGGTATGCTAGTATTTATACCCGCTATTCGTAGAGTAGAAGGGTATTATAGCTTTATGCCAACCGAAAATGTATGTAACAAACAGATGGAGACATCTCCGACCCAATAAAGTATATATATTCTAAATCAGCATAACCAGCCGAGTCCGTCAGTCTGTCTGTCCCTCTGTCTGTCTGTCCGTCCGTAGATCGTAGTTATTATAAGAGCTTGAGCTACCAAATTTGGTGAAAATATGTGCTAATACTGCACGCTGATCAAGTTTATTTTGGATTTTCGCTGCAAATAGAGCTTTACAGCAAGCATTTCATATACATGTGATAAAAACCACCCTGCGGGCGTGCTGTGAAAGTTTCAATAAGATCAGCTGATAAATAAGGAAGATATTCAAAAATATATTAATGTTAGTTCCCGAGTTCAACTCCAGCAGCAAGCAACTTTTATTTTTAATTATGTGCACCGAAAATATTCATAATGCAATTTTATCGGTCATTGCGTAAGAAATGCATTGGCCGAGTGGTGATGGTAGCTGACTGTTAAGCGACAGTTTCGGAGTTCAACTCCTAGGTGCGGCGACCGACCGACTTATATTTATATCTTTTCGTATCTTATATTTTTTTTTTTATTTTACAGTGTGTTGCAAAATTTAAAATAAGTTTTTAATATATTTTAAGTCACTTAGAATCGAAAGAGACATTGAGCAGCAATTTAAAAAACAAACGACAAATCTGATAGATATGTTGAGATGTATTGTGCTTGTATGTATGTAT
>JAECXD010001175.1:0-10769 GCA_018151445.1 Zaprionus inermis | reverse complement strand
GGTCACAATGCTGAAGCAGCGCCAATGCAGTAAAAGCAGATGATAATATCTGAGATGAATGTACTATGGCATACAAACGTTCGCATGAGGCGTTGGACAGGACTTTGAAAGATATTGAAAACAACAACAAGGTATTTGGTAGCACTCCTTTAGACCTTTTAGGTAATTTTCTGTGACTTTACGTTTAAGATACGCTTATTAGATCATCGCTTGCTTTAATTAACCACTATTGCAGCGTTGTTGAAAAAGTACAGCGGAAAGTAAATATGTGCGTTTAAATGCTTTAAGCTCTCAAAACAACTATTAGATCTTGATGATGGAAAACTTACTTTCTTTGAGCTCGCTACGCTTGTGCAACGGTACGCGATTATTCATTCTAATTGAATTGAAATTAATTAATGACACAGTCCCACAAAATAAACGAATTTCATGATCAGTGCATGCCGCGTTTACTGCAATCAGAACTCCCCCACCACGTCGGCCAGGTCGATCAAGCCTGTAGGTTGTATACTTACTTGGTAAAACTTCGGTGCTTAAAATATCCGGTTTTAACCAAGTTTCAGTAAACACTAAAACATGGGAGGTAAAAGAAAGGCTGTTTAGGAATAGATTAGATAATTTGCTACATAATCCTCTAACATTTTGGTATGTAAGAAGAAAAGTAGCACTTAGTTTTTTGCGTTTTGTTTTTGGGTGGACGTTTCTGGGATTGGCAGTGAAAGATAAACACGAATCTCTTGTGCAGTAGGCGAGCATCAGACATGCTCGAGTAAGCCACCTTTGTTTACAAAAGAGCTGTCTCGCCTTAAAAATTTAAAATCTAGCTTATTTAAAAATATAAAATTAATAATTGCAGTTTAGCTTTTTCCCGTTTTTTAACTGCACGATTAAATTTCTAGGTCCTTAACGCGAAATGTTATAAAAACTATCTAGCTCGTTGTAGGTCTCAGTTCCTTGAGAACCCTAAACAGTTTTATAGTTTTGTTAATATGAAGCGTAAATATTCTGTCTTTCCTTCAAAGTTGTCGTTTGAAAATACCACTGCAGATACCGACCAAGCCATGGCCGATATGTTTGCTAGGTTTTTTCAAACCACGTATTCGCCTACTGCACAAGAGATTCGTGTTTATCCAAACAATATTCCTTGCTCAAATGGTATCTTCACCCCTATTCTAAACGAGAATTCACTTGTTAAGGATCTTCACTTGGTTAAACCAGTTTTTTCACCAGGCCCATTCGGTGTTCCCGTTTGTGTACTTCGGTTCTGTGCCAACTCCCTAAGTAAGCCATTGCTCAAACTGCTGTCAAGATTTCATCAAAACAAACATAGATTTGCTCTCGAGCAATCTTCTAATATATACCATTCTTGGGACGCAGTGGACACTACTCCGAAACGGCTTGACCATTTTCAATGGTCGAAGAATATTCAAATGTAAAGACCTTGTTGCCCTGCTGGCAGACTCAGAATGAAATCCAAAATTTTTAATATTTGTATCTGTTATTAGTTGCATATTATCAAATATATTTTTATTCCGCTAGAAGAGCGGTTGGTCCCACTGTGCAGCGGTTCCTCGCCCCAACGCCCACCAATCATTACATCAACACGCTAAACAATGAAATACACAGTTCGTAGTATGTTGTCAATATTTTATTATACTTTAAACCCAAGACCCGAAACATATAAGATTTGTTAAACAGTTCTAGAGCAAGAAGGAACCATAGTTTCGAGACAATTACTCTAAGCATAGAAGGAACAACTTCGTAATTATAACAAAAAAAATTTAAATATTGTAAAAACCTCAATTAACAAAATGTAAATAAAAACCTTAATTCCGATGATCCCCGGCTACGATTTTTTAACTGGCGCATCTTAAGCTGCCACAAAATAACCTTGACGAAGTGTGCAACAAAAAAAAAATAGTATATGGTCACAATGCTGAAGCAGCGCCAATGCAGTAAAAGCAGATGATAATATCTGAGATGAATGTACTATGGGATACAAACGTTCGCATGAGGCGTTGAACAGGACTTTGAAAGATATTGAAAACAACAACAAGGTATTTGGTAGCACTCCTTTAGACCTTTTAGGTAATTTTCTGTGACTTTACGTTTAAGATACGCTTATTAGATCATCGCTTGCTTTAATTAACCACTATTGCAGCATTGTTGAAAAAGTACAGCGGAAAGTAAATATGTGCGTTTAAATGCTTTAAGCTCTCAAAACAACTATTAGATCTTGAAGATGGAAACCTTACTTTTTTCTCGCTACGCTTGTGCAAAGGTACGCGATTATTCATTCTAATTTAATTGAAATAAATTAATGACACAGTCCCACAAAATAAACGAATTTCATGATCAGTGCATGCCGCACATGCTATTATATGTATTTTGGGTCGCTGAATTGGAATCCGAAGTCGGAATTCCGCTATCACGTCTATATTTTGACATAACCTCACAAAACTGAACTTTTTTTTAAAGTCCCCCCAAAACATAAAATCCTGATTTGGTCACGCTGAATTTGAATCCGAAGTCGGAATTCCGCTATCACGTCTATATTTTGACATAACCTTACAAAACTGAACATTTTTTTAAAGTCCCCCCAAAACATAAAATCCTGATTTGGTCATGCAATATATGCTTCTCATGTATTCTCATTATATGTTTTCTCTCTTAAAAGCCCCAAAAAATATTGGGAGTCATGACCTATTCATGCGAATATGTTTTTATACGTTTTTGGACCTCCCGAATCCGCAGTCAAAATACGTAAAAATTATGACATAACCTTCTACGCTATCAATACAATGTATAATTAAATCATATTATAATAAAAAACACTGAAATTATGATGTCTTTAAATCAAGCATAACTTAGCTATCTTCATTGTTCTCAGATGTTCGATATACGACAAAAATATGTTTATGTCATTAACACAGTTGGTAACAATTGGGAAATGTGAGGTCTAGTCCTCTTTGTCCTTGCTTCTCCCTCTTTTACTTGACGATAAATTGGAACTTCTACGCAGTCTCCTAAACGCTGGAAGTCGATCCAGCAATGCCAAGAGTATACTACCAGGTAGACGTTGATGTTGATTAATTAAATCTTCAATGGCGGTTGCCACCTGATGTTTAATCCGAAAATAGAATTAGACAGTGTGCTCAATAAGATATTCACCACACAAACCTTTATTTGTAAGTCCTGCGGAGTCAGGTTTTCATCATAGTGGATTGGTTTCCCCAAAAATGTGCGGAACTTAACTGGAAAGCCGCCGTAGATGGGATACACAGGTATGCGTACCTTATTATAGAGTCGCATGAAGAACGTGCGAAAAATTCCCACCTGGCGAAATCCTTCACGAAGATTTTGCGTAAAGCAAGGAATGATTGGAACCTTGGCTTCCTGGGCCACCTTCGCGAAACCCACTCGATTGCGCCAAAGCAGCTCATAGTAATGGTCACCGAATTGTGCCTCATAAACTCCCCCTGGTGAGATAGCCAATAGGTTTCCATCGCGTAGTATGCTCACACATGATTGAACCGTTCCGGGGCTGACGTGAAATGCCTCTGATATGGTGCCCCAGCCGGGCAGTTTAAAAAGAAATCGATCGCCAATCGTATAAATTAAGCGTTCACGCTGTAGCAACATTCTTGAATTCAAGTAATACATGTCAATGGGAATCGCGCCATGGTAATATACGATCAGCGCGGGTCCCTTCTGAGGTATGTTATCTAGGCCGATGACCTCATAACCATGATATATCCGAGCGTGTGCATCCCAAATAGCTGCAACAATTTTTCGACCGACTTGCCAGAAATTTCGATCCGTTTGCACTGCTCGCATTATAACTCGCCTATAAAACAAATAAGAATGCAAAAAATTAAATTAAAATGTGGTCTGTACATAATTTAACTTAATGAGAAACATGCACGCATACATAAAATTTAAAAGTTGTTTAAATATTTATTTTTCTGTGCTAATATCTCTGGTTTCCAAAATTTAAAAAAAAAAAAGTTGATTGACCCTTGTTTAAGCATTTAACTATCATTTCTTATGTGAAATTTTTATCCGAATATAAATGAATATGCCAGCAATTCAAAAAAGTAGAACAGTTTTCGAGTTTCACAATAAAGTGATTTCTTGAATTTGCAACTATGTCCAGATTAAGTCGTTGGCAAAAGGAAGCCTTTATTATCGCAGCAAATCTTCTACGGATATAGCGAATTTCATGAATTTCTTAAAAAAAAAATAACTTTTTAAAAATCTATTTCAGTGCTATGCCCAGTATCATGGGCCTTCGTATCAGAGAATCGCACCGATACATTTTATAGTTCCGGTTTTGGGTCCGTGTTGCCAAGTTTTGTTGGACAAGTGTTGCAAATAGACTGGCAATTCCGATGACGGCGGAATATATGAACAAATAAACTCAATATAATGTTGAACCTCCGGTTGAAAAAGTTCCGATGTTATAACGGAGTTTACTGAAATCAGAACTCCACCACGTTGGCCAGGTCGATCAAGCCTGTAGGTTGTATACTTGGTAAAACTTCGGTGCTTAAAATATCCGGTTTTAACCAAGTTTCAGTAAACACAAAAACATGGGAGGTAAAAAAAAGAAGCTGTTTATGAATAAATTAGAAAATTTTGTACATAATCCTCTATCGTTTTGGTATGTACGAAGAAAAGTAGCACTTAGTTTTTTGCGTTTTTTAGTTTGAGCAATCAGTTTCCGATTCTTTTTCTTTTTCGCCTCAAACTCTTTAACCATTACATGTTCTAGCCAAAATGTTGGAGAACATATAATGGCTAGCAGTTTTAAAGGACGATATGTCCCTCTCATATGAGAATTTAAATTTGTCCACTTTCAACTCGACAGCTTGTATTTTGGCTTAAATATAAACCACGGGTATTACACCTATGGGATAGTTCATAACCGGTACTCCGGAACTAGAACTTGCCTTAGGTATATCTATAATCTGTGGTACAGGCAAAGAAACCACAGCGGACACATCGGAAATATTGTGTGACACCATTTGCACACACTCGTTGATGACTTTTTCTGATACCGATGATCTCGTCACCATAGGAGTAGTGAACGACATCACCGGCTGAGTCACAGGAGTGCATGGCTGGTCAATGAGAGGGGGCGGAATGACAGCAGGCAAAGGCTTCGCTACGTGAGCGGATTTCTTGCGCTTGGGCGACTCATTTAATAGCTTTAAACTATTAAACGAGTTGTCTAACGCTGAGAACTGATCGGCAAGTTTACGGAAACTGCCAAACAATTCCCGAAATCCAGTCTTTGTCTGCCGCATGAACGACATCATATCGTTCTCCGCCTCTCGACACATGTCGCAACAGTAGCGCAAACCAGTGCGCTTGGCCACGGCGTCAGCCGTAGAGGCCGTGTAGCCGGCACATTTTATGTGCACGACGTTGTCACAAAGCCAGCAAGAGATGCTTGGCTGAGCAACAGTCACCTGCTTTAGACAGGATTTCTTATAACAGATTACGCCTTCCATTTTACGGGGTCTCTGCTGTAGCCAAGAAAAACTACCGCAAGAACAAAAGCAAAAATGAAAGAAGAGAGAAAAAATAAAATAAATGAGAGAGGATTGCGAGTCAAGAGCGCACGCAAAAGATAGTGAGAGTAGGCGAGTGAGCGCGAGAGAGTGTTAGGCACACACACACTAAAAGATGTTACTGTTATAGCTGCAACGAGAATGCAACAACAACAGACGAAAAAGAAGAGCACAATAAAAACAATTGCACTCTGAAAAGCGAAGAGCAAAAAGAAACAACGAAATGGCAGTGGAATTGAGTTTAGAATAAGTATAATTAGTAAATTACAAACCAGTGGGTAAAAACAGCAGGCATGCACTCACGATTGTGAACGGATATGTTAAAGTTACTTTTAAATTATAATTTTAAAGGCAAACGCCGATTGTTTGCAATTATAAAGTAAAAAGCGGGGAGCACAGATTGCCTGTACCACAGATTATAGAAATACCTAAGGCAAGTTCTAGTTCGGGATTACCGATTATGACTATCTCATAGGTGTAATACCCGTGGAGCCTAAAAAGGTGTTAGGAGTTCCACTAAGGAAACAAATTTTCGTTTCCCGGTTTGCCTCTGAACATGTAATGGTTAAAGAGTTCGAGGCGAAGAAGAAAAAGAATCGGAAACCGATTGTTCTTTCATTGCCAATGCCAGAAACGTCCACCCAAAAACAAAACGCAAAAAACTAAGTGCTACTTTTTTTCTTACATACCAAAATGTTAGAGGATTATGTAGCAAATTATCTAATCTATTCCTAAACAGCCTTTCTTTTACCTCCCATGTTTTAGTGTTTACTGAAACTTGGTTAAAACCGGATATTTTAAGCACCGAAGTTTTACCAAGTAAGTATACAACCTACAGGCTTGATCGACCTGGTGGGGGAGTTCTGATTGCAGTAAACTCCGTCATATCATCGGAACTTTTTCAACCGGAAGTTCAACATTGCATTGAATTTAATTGTGTAAAATTACACTTTCCCGGTTTTTTCTGTTTTATAACTTGTTCATATATTCCGCCGTCATCGGAATTGTCAGTCTATTTGCAACACTTGTCTGCAATAAAGACTGTTTTCAACCTTTTATCAGACAGGGATCATTTTATAGTCCTTGGTGACTTCAATGTTCCTGAATGTGACTGGACACCAAGTGTTGGTGAGACTTATTTATTGCCTTCTCGGCAGCATGTCCTATTTGACGGTCTATTTGATATGTCATTGTCGCAGGTCAATCATATCAAAAACTTTAGAAACATATTCTTGGATTTATGCTTCGTATCTGATCCATCTAGGGTGTCTCTAAAAAGGACTCAACCTATTTCTTTACCAGAAGATTCTTATCATCCCACTTTTGAAGCTACTTTTGATTTAGGTAAAGGTTTTGTTAAATACGAAAAACTGTGCAAACGTATATGATGCTTTAGTAAAGCAGACTTTGTATTATTGAACTCTTTACTTTCCAACTGCGACTGGTCAGAGCTTTACTCGACTACTGATATTTCAGTGGCGGTAAGCATATTTTATAAGACCATTGACTCTTTCTTTGATATTTGTGTACCGCGTTTCTATCAGACATGCTCGAGTAAGCCACCTTGGTTTACAAAAGAGCTGTCTCGCCTTAAAAATTTAAAATCTAGCTTATTTAAAAAATATAAAATTAACAAGTCGGAAAGGCTACAGTCGAGCTGACTCAACTGTGATATACCCGTTACAATTCTTCGGAAAAACACGTGCCAAATGTGAACAATGCGTTCTTGCTTTTTATTTCTTTCCGTCTCTAATTTGTTTTGCCTATGCGGGTTCCACTCGATTTTTATTGGATGTTGCCCTTTGCTTTTATTACTTTGCAGTTATAAATTATGCATGTGGGAAAGAGACGCCTACACATACATACATATATGCTGCCTCACAATACATCTCAACATATCTAATTAGATTTGTCGATTGTTTTTTGTGTTGCTGCTCAATATCTCTTTCGATTCTAAGTGGCTTTAAATATACTAAAAATGTATTTTGAATTTTGCAACACACTATAAAATAAAATAAAATATAAGATACAAAAAAAAATATAATTCGCGCGGCACCCAGGAGTTGAACTCCGGACCTCTCGCTTAACAGTCAACTACCATCACCACTCGACCACTGCATTTCTAACGCAATAACCAATAAAATTGCACTATGAATATTTTCGGTGCACATCATCATCCAAAAAAAGTTGCCACATAATTAAAAAAAAAAAAAAGGTTGCCACATAATTAAAAAAAGTTGTCTGCTGCTGGAGTTGAACTCGGGTTCTGACATTAGGAAAAACCGACATAAGCACATGGCCACAGTGCAATACTATTTCTTGAATATCTTCCTTATTTATCACATGTATAAAAAATGATTGCTGTAGAGCTATATTTGCAGCTACAATCGACTTTTTTTCGATTTGTGGGGGCGGATGGAGGCGTGGCGAAAATCCAAAATAAACGTGATGTGCGTGCAGAATTAACACATATTGTCCCCAAATTTGGTAGCTCTAGCTCTTATAATAGCTGAGATCTAGGTTTTCACACGGACGGACAGACAGACAGACGGACAGACGGACATGGCTATATCGACTCGGCTGTTCATGCTGATTCAGAATATATATACTTTATGGGGCCGGAGATGTCTCCTTCTGCCTGTTACAAACATTTTCGGTTGGCGTAGTATAATAAGCGGGTATAATAATTGCAGTTTAGATTTTTACCGTTTTTTAACTGCACGATTAAATTTCTAGGTCCTTAACGCGAAATGTTATAAAAACTATCTAGCTCGTTGTAGGTCTCAGTTCCTTGAGAACCCTAAACAGTTTTATAGTTTTGTTAATATGAAGCGTAAATCTTCTGTCTTTCCTTCAAAGTTGTCGTTTGAAAATACCACTGCAGATACCGACCAAGCCATGGCCGATATGTTTGCTAGGTTTTTTCAAACCACGTATTCGCCTACTGCACAAGAGATTCATGTTTATCCATACAATATTCCTTGCTCAAATGGTATCTTCACCCCTATTCTAAATGAGAATTCACTTGTTAAGGATCTTCACTTGGTTAAACCAGTTTTTTCACCAGCCCCAGACGGTGTTCCCGCTTGTGTACTTCGGTTCTGTGCCAACTCCCTAAGTAAGCCATTGCTCAAACTGTTTTCGCTGTCCTTAGATACTTCATCCTTTCCTTCCATTTGGAAGGAATCTTTTATCATTCCCTTGTTTAAGAAGGGCAGTAAGTCTGAAGCAAGCAATTATAGAGGTATCTCTAAATTGTCGGCTATACCTAAATTCTTCGAGAATGCTTTAACTCCTCACTTGCAACATTTCTGTAGATCCGTCATATCGCCTTCTCAGCACGGATTTATAAAACGTCGCTCAACTACGACAAACTTACTGGAGCTGACATACTTTGTTATAAAAGGTTTTCAGGAAAATCATCAAACTGATGTTATATACACTGATTTCAGTAAGGCTTTTGACTCAGTAAATCATTCCCTTCTTGCACATAAACTCAGCCTCTTAGGTTTCACACCAAAACTTCTTAATTGGATTGTGAGTTATCTGAATGGCAGAACCCAAAGAGTTCTCTTTAAAAATGTATTTTCACACCTTCTCCATGCCACATCTGGCGTTCCTCAGGGTAGCCATCTAGGCCCCCTCCTTTTTACGCTTTTCATCAATGACCTCCCTTTGGTCATACATAACTCCCGTACTCTCATGTATGCGGACGATGTAACGCTTTGTTATCAATTTAAAGATGACTACTGCCACTCTTACTTACAAGCCGACCTAAATAGTTTTCATTCCTGGTGTTGTGCAAATTTCTTAAACCTGAACAGCTCCAAATGCAAGCTGATGACATTCTATCGAGCCAGTCCAAAGTACGTTTCCTACACTCTTTGTGGTTGTGTCTTAGAAAGAATTACTCTAGTTGATGATCTCGGTCCGTTTGGACCGAAAACTAAAGTTTTCCGAACATATTTCCCATATGGTCAATAAAGCAATGGGTGTGCTTGGCTTTATTAAGAGATGGTCTAAGGAGTTTGACGATCCTTATGTAACAAAGACCCTCTACACCTCACTTGTTCGTCCAATTCTGGAATATGGATCATGCGTATGGTGTCCCCAGTACACTACTCACAAAAACCGCATTGAATCTGTACAAAAAATTTTTTTAATTTTCGCCTTACGAGGCCTTAACTGGGACGTAAATTTAAGACTTCCTTCCTATGGCAGTAGACTTCTACTACTTAACTTACCTTCTCTAGCTAATCGTAGAACCATGCTGGGTGTAGTATTTATTAATAACCTCATCCAAGGTGACATTGACAGTGTTGACCTGGTTAGCCAGCTACACTTTTCTGTCCCTTGTAGATTAACACGTAATTACTTACCACTAACTCTTCCTAATTGTAGGTCGAACTATGCCCTTCACGATCCGTTTAGGGTATTATGTTCGGACTATAATAATCTTTACTTTCTTTCTTCTAACGCTTCCTCTGTTGCATGCCTAAAATTTGAAATTTTGTCCTACCTATCTAGAAATTAAGTAATCTTTCCTCGAAATTCTTTTCTATCTCGGTATCTTTCCATGCCCGCGTTCGCCTTTTGAGTCGTACGTCAGACGACTGTGCCCTTCGGTCGGCTGCGCGGGAGGTGGACATTCGCTGTGTCTGGGATCCGCGCGTAACAAGCATCGGCTTGGTTTTGCAAGGACCACTTGATTATACATTCATTGTATCAACGTCCAAAACAAAAAAAAAAAGAGTATAGCGATCCAAAAGCGAACAGCAAAAAGAACAAAAGAATTGGCAGTGGAATAAAGTTTAAAATCAAAGTATAATTAGTAAGCTACAAACCAGTGGGTAAAGACTGCAGGCATTCACTCACGATTGTAAACGGATATATTAAAGTTAATAGTAAATTATAATTTTGAAAGTCAAACGCCGATTGTTTGCAATTATAAAATAAAAGCAGGGAGCAAAAAAAAGCTCTATTCTCTGGACTCAATTTGGGACTTATGGCCATGGATCGTACCGAATTTAAAATTTTACGGAATACTGCACGGAAAAAGAAAGAAAGTATGCTGCAAAAATTGCATCTGTCAGAGTTTAAGGTAATTATCTGTTGTGCAGTATTCTCTTGGGTCATGTGTTGGTTAACTCCACCTTTACCATTTTGCTGGATGGTCTGGCCCATGGACTCTTT
>JAECXD010001172.1:0-17268 GCA_018151445.1 Zaprionus inermis | reverse complement strand
CCTTCCTCGTAGGAGGCTCTTTCTGAGCAGGTTTAGACGTTGTATGTGTGCTTGTGCTAGGTTGCACGTCTTCTATCGTCTAATGTGCGATAGCGCTCTGTAAGGAAACCTGACATTTCTTTCCACGACGGAATTTCAGCCTCATTTTGTACCGACTGTTCCCAAAGTGACAACGTCAACCTTGGTAGCTTAGACGAGCATAGGAAGACTAGAAGGCAATCCCAGTTCTCTGTGTTGATTTTGGAGTGGTCTAGCGCCGTTAAGCAACTTTGCATTGTACTTTAAAGGACTTGGACGGCGGCTCCAGACTCTTGGGAAACTGGAGGAAGGTTGAACAGGATTTTTAGTTGGCTGTTTACTAACAGCCTCTTATTTTCGAACCTGTCTGTCAAGTTCTTCCAAGCAGAAGAGAAGCCCTCATTCGTGAGAGGCGATTTGGACACGATTGCCTATGCTTCGCCACTGGTCTTGGAATTCAAATAGAACAGTTTGTCGATTTTGTCTTCAGCAGTCGTCTCTGTTTGAGACAATGCGTTAGAACAAAGTTCATATTTGAGATCGACCGTGGTCCATATGTTCAAGACACACTCTGTGAGTATGAAGTGAGGTTGTGGGAGCAGTTTGAACCCTAGATTCAAACTGTGTGAGCTTATCGGAGGCGTTGATGAACTCTTAGAATGCCATTTTTCTTGCCTGGGAGATCTGATGACCAACTGAGCGAGTTGTTGGAGGAGCGTGCACCGAAATTGTTGGCACCTGACTAGCCTTGGATGTGG
This sequence comes from Zaprionus inermis, assembly GCA_018151445.1. Classification (NCBI taxonomy): domain Eukaryota; kingdom Metazoa; phylum Arthropoda; class Insecta; order Diptera; family Drosophilidae; genus Zaprionus; species Zaprionus inermis. The sequence goes on along the minus strand of JAECXD010001172.1, from coordinate 16,492 downwards.
CCGGACTTGATACTTTCCTTGTGCTGGCGGGAGAAGGGGCTCTGCTAAGAAGGGAACTTGGGAGAGAGCATGAGCGTCTATGCTGAGTCGTTTGTACAATAAGGTGTTTCTTGGTGTCTTTACCGCTATCAATTCTTTCTTTTCCAGAAGGTTCTTATCATCCCACTTTTGAAGCTACTTTTGATCTAGGTAAATGTTTTGTTAAATATGAAAAACTGTGCAAACGTATACGCTGCTTTAGAAAAGCAGACTTTGTATTATTGAAGTTTTTACTTTCCAACTGCGACTGGTCAAACCTTTTCTCGACTATTGATATTTCAGTGGCGGTAAGCATATTTTATAAGACCATTGACTCTTCGATTTATGGGGGCGGATGGAGGCGTGGCAAAAATCCAAAATAAACTTGATCTGCGTGCAGAATTAACACATATTGTCTCCAAATTTGGTAGCTCTAGCTCTTATAATAGCTGAGATCTAGGTTTTCATACACAAAGTTATAATACCCTTATACTCTTCGAGTAGCGGGTATAAATATAAAATGAATAATTGCAGTTTAGTTTTTTCCCGTTTTTTTCCTTGAGAACACTAAACAGTGTGTAGGAAACGTACTTTGGACTGGCTCGATAGAATGTAATCAGCTTGCATTTGGAGCTTTTCAGGTTTAAGAAATTTGCACAACATCAGGAATGAAAACTATTTAGGTCGGCTTGTAAGTAAGAGTGGCAGTAGTCATCTTTAAATTGATAAAGCTTTACATCGTCCGCTTACATGAGAGTACGGGAGTTATGTATGACCAATGGCTTACTTAGGGAGTTGGCACAGAACCGAAGTACACAATCGGGAACACAGTCTGGGCGTGGTGCAAAAACTGGTTTATCCAAGTGAAGATCCTTAACAAGTGAATTCTCGTTTAGAATAGGGGTGAAGATACCATTTGAGTAAGGAATATTGTAAGTCTGCTTTTCTAAAGCAGCGTATACGTTTGCACAGTTTTTCATATTTAACAAAAGTAGCTTCAAAAGTGGGATGAAAAGAATCTTTTGGTAAAGAAAGTGGTTGAGTCCTTTTTAGAGACACCCTAGATGGATCAGATACGAAGCATAAATCCAAGGATCTGTTTCTAAAGTTTTTGATATGATTGACCTTCGACAATTCCGATGACTGCGGAATATTTGAACAGGTTATAAAACAGAAATAACCGGGAATGTGTGAATAAATTCAATGCAATGTTGAACTTCCGGTTGCAAAAGTTCCGATGATATGACGGAGTTTACTGCAATCAGAACTCCCCCACCACGTCGGTCAGGTCGATCAAGCCTGTAGGTAGTATACTTATTAGGTAAAACTTCCGTGCTTAAAATATCCGGGTATTACACCTATGGGATAGTTCATAACCGGTAATCCAGAACTAGAACTTGCCTTAGGTATTTCTATAATCTGTGGTACAGGCAAAGAATCCACAGCGGACACATCGGAAATTTTGTGTGACACGATTTGCACACACTCGTTGATGACTTTCTCTGACAGCGATGATCTCGTCACCATAGGAGTAGTGAACGACATCACCGGCTGAGTCACAGGAGTGCATGGCTGGTCAATGAGAGGGGGCGGAATGACAACAGGCAAAGGCTTCGCTACGTGAGCAGATTTCTTATGCTGGCACGACTTATTTAATAGCTTTAAACTATTAAACGAGTTGTCCAACGCTGAGAACTGATCGGTAAGTTTACGAAAACTGCAAAACAATTCCCGAAATCAAGTCTTTTTCTGCCGCATGAACGACATCATATCTTTCTCCGCCTCCCGACACATGTCACAACAGTAGCGCAAACCAGTGCGCTTGGCCACGGTGTCAGCCGTAGAGACCGTGTAGCCGGCACAGCAATAGTCACCTGCTTTAGACAGGATTTCTTAAAGCAGATTACGCCTTCCATTATTAAAATAAATCAGAGAGGATTGCGAGTCAAGAGCGCACGCAAAAGATAATGAGAGTAGGCGAGTGAGCGCGAGAGAGTGTTAGGCACACACACGCTAAAAGATGTGAGAGAGAGTTAAGTTGTTACTGTTATAGCTGCAACGAGAATGCAACAACAACATACGAAAAAGAAGAGCACAACAAAAACAATTGCACTCTGAAAAGCGAAGAGCAAAAAGAAACAACGAAATGGCAGTGGAATATAGTTTAGAATAAGTGTAATCAGTAAATTTGTCTACCTCATAGTAAGAAGTTAGACACTGAGTTGCTTTAAGGCAGTGAGGTCTGTTATATCATTATTCGGTGTCCCCTCCCGACTTATCGCTGATCAAGGTCGTAGTTTTGCTAGTTCAGCATTTCGCAATTGCAAAATGGATTTACACTTAATTGCAACAGGTGTTAGTCGTGCCAATGGCCAAGCGGAGCGAGTCAGGAGTACTCTAAGGTCCATGCTGACTGCGGTTGAAACTGGCCCAGGATCTGGGCAGGATTCTTTAGATGAGATTCAGCTGGCTCTTAATAGCACACCCAATAGAAATACTAAAGTCAGTCCATTAGAGATACTTATTGTTCTTATTTGTTCTTACACCTGTTGTAAATGAAGAAAATATTGCCGATGTTGGAGAAATTGCAAAATGTAACATGGAAAAGAATGCCAATATTTATAAAGCTAGATTCGATAAAAATAAAGATTCTATTGTAAGACATAAGGTAGGAGACCATGTTTTGCTTAAAAATGAAGAGCGTCACCAGATCAAATTAGATCTTTAGTTTAAAGGTCCATGTGTAAGAGCCAAAGTATTACCAGGAGATCGATATAAACTCAAAGCATGAGAATGGGATTACCACAGTGTTTGAAGATGAAAGCGCAGAAGACGCTTGTGATCAAGTCAGTGAGAGCTGTGATCTTGAGAATGACTAAAAATTTGTAAACCTCCGGACCTAGTTCAATCGCGGATTTCTCTACATTATGGGTGCCCAAGTTATGTGGTTCGCCATTTTGTTGCAGTTTAGTTCAAATTTGTAACGGTTGGTGGTGTGAGTTAGTTGGCCAGCTTATAGACTGGGTCCACTGAGAGCCATGTATGTTGGCCGGATTGTCGAGTTGTAAGCTGTGTGCTAGGCTAACTAGAGATGGACTGGCCGGTTTGAAAAATTGTGCGCTAGTAGAAAAATGTTTTGAAATCGAGGACGTTATATTTGAAGAAAATAAAATTATGATTGATTGATTGAAAGCTTATGGTAATCCGGATCTCATGGCTTAAATGGAATAGATGAAAGGTTTAAAATATTTGTATTGGTTTGCTTTAAAATAATAAAGAATGAAGAATAACCTTATAAGTTGAGAAAAAAAGGGAGAATAAGCCTTTGAAAGATTCTGTTTAACTTTTGTTCGAAGAGAGAAAAAAGGTTATATTAAATTAACGATGATCGATATTAAGGGATTGTTAGCACACGAGGACGTGTGATAGGTCAGGAAGACCGTGTTGCAGATCATTTAAATTTAACGATATTTCTAGCAATTTCGTATTTCTGCTTGACACGCGCCATGCAAGCGCCTTTTCTATTCTTTGTATGCGCGGTAGACAACTATTAGAGTCTCTGCCGAACGTAGTCTAGTCGCGGGTAGGAGCTACTTCGGAGGCTACTTCGCAGAGACTATCTGGATCCAGAATGGCCAACATAGTTATTTTAAGGGGTCTTGGTAGTAATACTATTTGTAGCACTTTGCAGATATTGGCCAATTTTTATACCCGCTACTCGAAGAGTATAAGGGTATTATAACTTTGTGCCAACCGAAAATGTTTGTAAAAGGCAGACGGAGACATCTCCGACCCCATAAAGTATATATATTCTGAATCAGCATGAACAGCCGAGTCGATATAGCCATGTCCGTCTGTCCGTCTGTCCGTCCGTGTGAACACCTAGATCTCAGCTATTATAAGAGCTAGAGCTACCAAATTTGGGGACAATATGTGTTAATTCTGCACGCAGATCAAGTTTATTTTGGATTTTCGCCACGCCTCCATCCGAAAAAAATCGAAAAAAAGTCGATTATAGCTGCAAATATAGCTCTACACAAATCATTTTTTATACATGTGATAAAAACCACCATGCGGGCGTGTTGGCAATAGTTTCAATAAGATCGGCCGATAAATAAGGAAGATATTCAAGAAATAGTATTGCACTGTGGCCATGTGCTTATGTCGCTTTTTCCTAATGTCAGAACCCGAGTTCAATTCCAGCAGCAGACAACTTTTTATACCCGCTACTCGAAGAGTATAAGGGTATTATAACTTTGTGCCAACCGAAAATGTTTGTAACAGGCAGAAGGAGACATCTCCGACCCCATAAAGTATATATATTCTGAATCAGCATGAACAGCCGAGTCGATATAGCCATGTCCGTCTGTCCGTCCGTGTGAAAACCTAGATCTCAGCTATTATAAGAGCTAGAGCTACCAAATTTGGGGACAATATGTGTTAATTCTGCACGCAGATCAAGTTTATTTTGGATTTTCGCCACGCCTCCATCCGCAAATATAGCTCTACAGCAATCATTTTTTATACATGTGATAAAAACCACCATGCGGGCGTGTTGGCAAAGTTTCAATAAGATCGGCCGATAAATAAGGAAGATATTCAAGAAATAGTATTGCACTGTGGCCATGTGCTTATGTCGGTTTTTCCTAATGTTACTTCCTGATTTCAACTACAGCAGCAGGCAACTTTTTTTATACCCGCTACTCGTAGAGTAGAAGGATATTATAACTGTGTGCCAAAGTCGATTGTAGCTGCAAATATAGCTCTACAACAATAATTTTTATACCCGCTACTCGTAGAGTATAAGGATATTATAGTTTTGTGGCAAACGAATTTATACAGTCCGTCCGTGTGAAAACCTAGATCTCAGCTATTACAAGAGATAGAGTTACCAAATTTGGAGAGAATGTGTGTTAATACTGCACGCAGATCAAGTTTATTTTTATACCCGCTACTCGAAGAGTATAAGGGTATTATAACTTTGTGCCAACCGAAAATGTTTGTAACAGGCAGAAGGAGACATCTCCGACCCCATAAATAATCAGCATGAACAGCCGAGTCGATATAGCCATGTCCGTCTGTCCACCATGCGGGCGTGTTGGCAAAGTTTCAATAAGATCGGCCGATAAATAAGGAAGATAGTCAAGAAATAGTATTGCACTGTGGCCATGTGCTTATGTCGGTTTTTCCTAATGTCAGAACCCGAGTTCAACTCCAGCAGCAGACAACTTTTTTTAATTATGTGGCAACCTTTTTTTTTTTAATTATGTGGCAACTTTTTTTTTAATTATGTGCACCGAAAATATTCATGGTGCAATTTTATCGGTCATCGCGTAAGAAATGCAGTGGTCGAGTGGTGATGGTACTTTACTGTTAAGCGAGAGGTCCGGAGTTCAACTCCTGGGTGCCGCGGCGCCATATATTTATTTTTTTTGTATCTTATATTTTTTTTTATTTTATGGTGTGTTGCAAAATTCAAAATAAATTTTTAGTATATTTAAAGCCACTTAGAAAAGAAAGAGACATTGAGCAGCAACACAAAAAACAAACGACAAATCTAATTAGATATGTTGAGATGTATTGTGAGGCAGCATATAATTATGTTTAATTTATAACTGCAAAGTAATAAAAGCAATGGTCAACATCCAATAAGAATTGAGTGGAACTTGCATAGGCAAAACAAATTAGAGACAGAAAGAAATAAATAGCAAGAACGCATTGTTCACATTTGGCACGTGTTTTTCCGAAGAATTGTAGCGGGTATATCACAGTCGAGTCAGCTCGACTGTAGCCTTTCCGACTTGTTTTTTATTTTATAGTGTGTTGCAAAATTCAAAATACATTTTTAGTATATTTAAAGCCACTTAGAATCGAAAGAGACATTGAGCAGCAACACAAAAAACAAACGACAAATCTAATTAGATATGTTGAGATGTATTGTGAGGCAGCATTTATGTATGTATAGGCGTCTCTTTCCCACATGCATAATTTATAACTGCAAAGTAATAAAAGCAAAGGGCAACATCCAATAAAAAATCGAGTGGAACCCGCATAGGCAAAACAAATTAGAGACGGAAAGAAATAAAAAGCAAGAACGCATTGTTCACATTTGGCACGTGTTTTTCCGAAGAATTGTAGCGGGTATATCACAGTCGAGTCAGCTCGACTGTAGCCTGCCTTTCCGACTTGTTTGATATGTGAACGTTCATATGAAATATTGTTTCATGTAGTGTTAGACATTTATATTAAGAATGACGCTCTGATCGAGATTTTTTGAGCCAGGGAGTCAGTGTGACACTAAGATCAAAATCTCTTACTATTATTAACGAAAAATCTATTTTGCCTGTTGAAGTTTCCGAAAAGAATCCTGATTTGGCTAATGTTAACACCGATCTGCATGGACCCGATAGAGACCAATTGTTGTCAATACTACAAGAATATTTAGGATCATAAATGGAATTCCACAAAGCCGTGTGACTACGGGACAGTTAGAAATTCGCTTGATCGATCAAAATAAGAATGTTCAAAGGCGCCCATATAGGTTGAGTGTAGAGGAAAAGGAAAAAGTTCGGCATTTAATTCAACAGCTGTTGGAATCAAGCATTATTAGACCCAGTTCCTCCTCCTATGTGAAAAAAGGTACTGACTGCCTCTGCGTGGATTATAGAGAGCCAAATGCAAATACCGTTTCTGACAAGTACCTTTCACTGCTAATTTCTGATCAAATAGCTAGGCTGAGTGGTGCTAGGTTTTTCAGCTGTAGACGTGGCAAGAGAATTTCACCAGATCCCAATTCACCCGAATTCAGTCGAGTGAACGGCATTTGTCACCCCAGAAGGCCAGTACGAATACTTGACTATGCCATTCGTAGTTCCGTATTCCAAAGAGCTATTAATCGTGCCTTAGGTGATCTTACCCATTCATATGCCATTGTTATATGGATGACGTAATGATAACTGCACGTACAAAAGAAGAAGTTCTTGGTAGATTACGAATAATATTGCAAACACTTACGCAAGCCGGATTTTCTTTTAATATTACAAAATGTTCCTTTCTAAAGTCTTGTGTTGAATTTTTGGGTTTCGAGGTTAAGGCAGGTGAGATTCGACCAAATCCCAGGAAAATTTGAGCCTTTTTGAATTTGCCACCCCCGCAGTCCGTCACTCAGTTGAGACAATTTATTGGGCTGGTCTCATATTTTCGACAATTTGTACCCTAGTTTTCAAAACTGAGGAACCCTCTTTACGGCCTTACTTCAAGGAGCAAGTAATTTTTGTTGGAATTGGAGCATGAGCAAATACGGCAAAAAGTAATATCTACTTTAACTAATGAACCCGTCCTTACTATATTCGAATTGGAGACAGTTTCTGTCTACAATTCTATAAAACACATTCGCCATTACTTGCATAGTCGTCATTTTGTTGTTGTTTACTGACTGCAATTCGCTTAAAGCCTCTCGTACAAAGGTAGAACTGACCCCTAGAGTTCATAGGTGGAGGTCGTACTTGCAATCTTTTGAATTTGATATTCAGTATAGACCAGGAGAGCGTATGGCGTATACGGTTCATGAGGATATTACAGGTAAACCTAGCGGCAAAAGCGACCAGAAGGAGTATATAATTGTGTTGATAGACGCATTTAGGCGGTTTGCTCGTCGGGATCGGGGATGATTGCACTGCTGTAAAGTAATACGAACCAACGTGGAGAAACAATTCGAAAAGTAACAAGTCGGAAAGGCTACAGTCGAGCTGACTCGACTGTGATATACCCGCTACAATTCTTCGGAAAAACACGTGCCAAATGTGAACAATGCGTTCTTGCTTTTTATTTCTTTCTGTCTCTAATTTGTTTTGCCTATGCAAGTTCCACTCAATTCTTATTGGATGTTGACCATTGCTTTTATTACTTTGCAGTTATAAATTATACATATGTCGGAGCATAATTTTGCATGTGTTAGTGTATGGGTATTCTGGTAGTGTATTTCATTATAATGGAAATATTGCATCAGCCTCTATTTGCGCAGTTATTGGTTGCCTGTAGTTTGTAGTTTTGGGAAGAACCGTTTTAGCGCGGCGCCAGCGTGTTGTCGCTGACGCCGAGTGTGGTTCGATGGTAAGCACGTAGAAGAAGTGTGCGACACAAGGCAGTTGTGCGTAGTACTTCAGTGCGATCGAAACTCACTGCGCTAGCATTATGGCGAATAACAACGAAACTGCGACATCAGAAGTGGGATCGGGCTCGTACCTTCAACAGCAGATGAGCCATGGCGTTCCATCATGGAATTTCAAAATACAAATTGAATCGAACTTGTGCGGTGAACAGGGTCACATATCTACCCAATGTGCATATAAGGAAGCTGATGGGAGCAAAACATTTATCCGAGAAAAGCGAGTGGAGCAGTGCAGTGTTGCAGTTCCTAAGGTATTCATGAACCATAGAGGCCAAATTTTCGAAATCACCTTTGATTCTGGATCGGAATGCTCGCTGCTGACAGAAAAGCTAAGTATTAAATTTTCTGGTAAAAGATTTAATAATATTGTTATGTTAAAAGGCATAGGCAGTAATGGAATATGTAGTACTGTACAAATATTAAGTAACGTAAAAATTGATGATTATTGCATTGAAATTTTGTTTTATGTAATAGGCGATGATCATATGCAAAACGATATTGGCCGCGAAATACTAAATCAGGGTTTTGATATTGTCATTTCTTCAAGCGAATTTAAAATTTCTAGAAACAAAAATAATTAATTTATGCACCTGCAGGAGTCAGCCGATATTGATACTGAACTTTATGAACAGGATAAAATTAAACTATATTCATTGTTGGCAAAGTACTCAAATTCTTTTATAAAGGGTATCCCATGTACTAAAGTTAAAGTTGTCGAAATTAAAATAAGATAAATTGATCCAGGAAAGACAGTTAAAAAGAAGGCCATATCGACTAAGCCCATGTGAGCGAGATTTAGTTCGAGAAAAAAATTACGAATTGCTGAAGTGCAATATAATTAGACCAAGCTGTTCACCTTATGCAAGCCCTATATTGCTGGTAAAGAAAAAAAATGGTTCGGATAGAATTTGTGTTGACTATAGAGAGTTAAATTCAAACACAGTCGCTGATAAATACACGCTGCCACTTTTACAGGATCAAATAGACTTCGAGGAGCTTATTATTTTACATGTATAGATATGGCTAGTGGCTATTACCACATTCCTTTTAATGCGAATTCAATTGAGTATACAGCGTTTGTGAAACCCGATGACCAGTATGAGTTTTTTTACCCGCTACTCGAAGAGTATAAGAGTATTATAACTTTGTGCCAACCGAAAATGTTTGTAACAGGCAGAAGGAGACATCTCTGACCCCATAAAGTATATATATTCTGAATCAGCATGAACAGCCGAGTCGATATAGCCATGTCCGTCTGTCCGTCTGTCCGTCCGTGTGAACACCTAGATCTCAGCTATTATAAGAGCTAGAGCTACCAAATTTGGGGACAATATGTGTTAATTCTGCACGCAGATCAAGTTTATTTTGGATTTTCGCCACGCCTCCATCCGCCCCCACAAATCGAAAAAAAGGTCGATTGTAGCTGCAAATATAGCTCTACAGCAATCATTTTTTATACATGTGATAAAAACCACCATGCGGGCGTGTTGGCAAAGTTTCAATAAGATCGGCCGATAAATAAGGAAGATATTCAAGAAATAGTATTGCACTGTGGCCATGTGCTTATGTCGGTTTTTCCTAATGTCAGAACCCGAGTTCAACTCCAGCAGCAGACAACTTTTTATACCCGCTACTCGAAGAGTATAAGGGTATTATAACTTTGTGCCAACCGAAAATGTTTGTAACAGGCAGAAGGAGACATCTCCGACCCCATAAAGTATATATATTCTGAATCAGCATAAACAGCCGAGTCGATATAGCCATGTCCGTCTGTCCGTCTGTCCGTCCGTGTGAACACCTAGATCTCAGCTATTATAAGAGCTAGAGCTACCAAATTTGGGGACAATATGTGTTAATTCTGCACGCAGATCAAGTTTATTTTGGATTTTCGCCACGCCTCCATCCGCCCCCACAAATCGAAAAAAAGGTCGATTGTAGCTGCAAATATAGCTCTACAGCAATCATTTTTTATACATGTGATAAAAACCACCATGCGGGCGTGTTGGCAAAGTTTCAATAAGATCGGCCGATAAATAAGGAAGATATTCAAGAAATAGTATTGCACTGTGGCCATGTGCTTATGTCGGTTTTTCCTAATGTCAGAACCCGAGTTCAACTCCAGCAGCAGACAACTTTTTATACCCGCTACTCGAAGAGTATAAGGGTATTATAACTTTGTGCCAACCGAAAATGTTTGTAACAGGCAGAAGGAGACATCTCCGACCCCATAAAGTATATATATTCTGAATCAGCATGAACAGCCGAGTCGATATAGCCATGTCCGTCTGTCCGTCTGTCCGTCCGTGTGAACACCTAGATCTCAGCTATTATAAGAGCTAGAGCTACCAAATTTGGGGACAATATGTGTTAATTCTGCACGCAGATCAAGTTTATTTTGGATTTTCGCCACGCCTCCATCCGCCCCCACAAATCGAAAAAAAGGTCGATTGTAGCTGCAAATATAGCTCTACAGCAATCATTTTTTATACATGTGATAAAAACCACCATGCGGGCGTGTTGGAAAAGTTTCAATAAGATCGGCCGATAAATAAGGAAGATATTCAAGAAATAGTATTGCACTGTGGCCATGTGCTTATGTCGGTTTTTCCTAATGTCAGAACCCGAGTTCAACTCCAGCAGCAGACAACTTTTTATACCCGCTACTCGAAGAGTATAAGGGTATTATAACTTTGTGCCAACCGAAAATGTTTGTAACAGGCAGAAGGAGACATCTCCGACCCCATAAAGTATATATATTCTGAATCAGCATGAACAGCCGAGTCGATATAGCCATGTCCGTCTGTCCGTCTGTCCGTCCGTGTGAACACCTAGATCTCAGCTATTATAAGAGCTAGAGCTACCAAATTTGGGGACAATATGTGTTAATTCTGCACGCAGATCAAGTTTATTTTGGATTTTCGCCACGCCTCCATCCGCCCCCACAAATCGAAAAAAAGGTCGATTGTAGCTGCAAATATAGCTCTACAGCAATCATTTTTTATACATGTGATAAAAACCACCATGCGGGCGTGTTGGAAAAGTTTCAATAAGATCGGCCGATAAATAAGGAAGATATTCAAGAAATAGTATTGCACTGTGGCCATGTGCTTATGTCGGTTTTTCCTAATGTCAGAACCCGAGTTCAACTCCAGCAGCAGACAACTTTTTATACCCGCTACTCGAAGAGTATAAGGGTATTATAACTTTGTGCCAACCGAAAATGTTTGTAACAGGCAGAAGGAGACATCTCCGACCCCATAAAGTATATATATTCTGAATCAGCATGAACAGCCGAGTCGATATAGCCATGTCCGTCTGTCCGTCTGTCCGTCCGTGTGAACACCTAGATCTCAGCTATTATAAGAGCTAGAGCTACCAAATTTGGGGACAATATGTGTTAATTCTGCACGCAGATCAAGTTTATTTTGGATTTTCGCCACGCCTCCATCCGCCCCCACAAATCGAAAAAAAGGTCGATTGTAGCTGCAAATATAGCTCTACAGCAATCATTTTTTATACATGTGATAAAAACCACCATGCGGGCGTGTTGGAAAAGTTTCAATAAGATCGGCCGATAAATAAGGAAGATATTCAAGAAATAGTATTGCACTGTGGCCATGTGCTTATGTCGGTTTTTCCTAATGTCAGAACCCGAGTTCAACTCCAGCAGCAGACAACTTTTTATACCCGCTACTCGAAGAGTATAAGGGTATTATAACTTTGTGCCAACCGAAAATGTTTGTAACAGGCAGAAGGAGACATCTCCGACCCCATAAAGTATATAAGTTAACCCATAACAATGTATTGCTTCATAACAACTAAGTAGCTTTATATAAACAATGCTGACTCGCCACTATTGGGTTCAGCGCTCCGCGCAAAGAACGCTTGGCAGCGGAAAGCTGACACTTCCTATTGAGAGTGTTGCTTCACGCTGCAAGAAATGCTGAGTCGGCTTGCCGACTTGTGGTGGCGCGATGCATTGCTGTGAGGGTAAACTTAGTTTCAATAATTGTACTCTCTTTAGTCTTAGTCTGGTGACGAATAAATTCACAGCTTGCTCCGGCGCACAGCCGATAACAAAATTGTTTTTAATTACAATCAACCGCTACGCCACAAGGCTAGTGATAACTACTAAGGGGGCGAAGTCAAGCCCTCCAACATAATCTACCTAAATACAGTGTCGAAGGCGTACCTCTACCGCAGAAGGAAGACCATCTGGACACCGAATAGGAGATCACTTAATTGGCGCCCAACCACATCCGGACCTAAAATCTAATTTAACAGGGTAGTTAAGTTAGGAATCATGTAAGTTTTACAAGTGATTTCTTCTTGGCAATCATTGAAATTTACTAAGTGAAAGAATTGTTGTGTTGTGAAATTCAGTTTGGCTAAATTTTTACCGCATACTTTCGGCACGTTCTATTTCTTATTGCATACCCTTTTAAAGAAAAAATATTGCATACTTTTTATTGCCCAACTTATAAAAATATATTGCATACTTTTTATTGCCCAACTTATAAAAAATATATTGCATACTTTTTATTGCCCAACTTATAAAAAATACTGCATACCTTTTATTGCCTTATTTATAAAATAGATATTGCATACCTTTTCTTGCCGTACTTTATAAGCCGATCGCTTGTGCTCGGCGACCAAATACATATTTGCGTTGTGTCAACCAACCAATGAGTTGGGCGGGCACATATAGAAACATAAAGGTTGAATACGATAGTGAGGACAGTTGGGAGGGGGAACAAGCATACCCGATAGTAGATCAGCCGTTAGCTAGCCCCCCTATAAGCAGCACCATGGACCCAGCTCAAATCCAAGCTCTTGTAGAAAATGCCGTCAGACAGGCATTGGCACAACAACAGACCCAGTTTCAAACACAGATAAACTCCCTAGCTGCTCGGGTACAAAGTTTGCAGGTGGAAGCACCGCAAATCATTGCGTACGAAAAGGTTACTGTGAATCCTGAGGTTAGGTGTGACTTACCACTTGACATAATCAAGTCCGTGCCAGAGTTCTCTGGCACCCAAGACGAGTATGTGGCCTGGAGACAGTCGGCCATATACGCTTATGACCTATTCAAGCCTTATAATGGCAGCAGTGCACACTACCAAGCTGTAGCTATCCTTCGAAACAAAATTCGAGGCGCAGCTGGAGCCTTACTTGTGTCGCACAATACTGTACTGAATTTTGATGCCATTTTGGCCAGGTTGGACTGCACATATTCGGACAAAACGTCCCTACGTCTACTGAGGCAGGGGTTGGAGATGGTCAGGCAAGGGGACATGCCACTGATGCAGTACTATGACGAGGTCGAGAAAAAGTTAACGCTCGTCACCAACAAGATTGTAATGACACATGAGCAAGAGGGCGCTGACTTGCTCAATGCTGAGGTTAGAGCCGATGCCCTGCACGCTTTCATTTCGGGCCTCAAAAAGTCCCTCAAAGCAGTGGTCTTTCCGGCTCAACCTAAAGACTTGCCGTCTGCCCTGGCTCTGGCCAGAGAAGCGGAAGCAAGCATTGAGAGGAGCATGTTCGCAAATTCCTACGCCAAGGCCGTAGAGGAACGTGCGCAAACGTCTGGAAACGTCAAGGGTCGCTTCCAGGGCAAACAGGGTAGAGACAATAAAGAGGAACAGGGCCAGGACAGAAACCCACATTTTGTCAGGCGACAAAAGGGTAACACTAATGGTCAGTCCAATAGCGACAACCAGGCGCAGGCACCTCAACCTATGGAGGTCGATTCGTCCTCCAAGTTCAGGCAGCGCACTGACTATAATAGGAACAACCCCAATGAGGCCAACGCCTCGAAGAGGAGAAATTCTTCCGACCGATCGACAGGTCAGAGGCGGCAGCGCCTTAACAACATTGTCCAGGAATCCCCCAAAGCGAAAGACCCTAAGGCAAAAGACCCCAAGCAGGAGTATGAGAAGGCAGCAAAGGCTGCAGTAGAGGAAATCGATAGCGACAATGAGTACGCCCCAAGCGATGACTCATTGAATTTTTTAGGGGACGCTCCCGGTTGCCGTTCATCGAACGACGGTTGGCTGGGAGAACTTTAAAAATGCTAATTGACACCGGCGCGGCAAAAATTACATAAAGCCCGTAAAGGAGCTCAAAAATGTAATGCCGGTCGCCAGTCCCTTCTCGGTGAGCTCCATACATGGCTCCACCGAAATCAAACAAAAGTGCGTTATGAAGGTCTTCAAGCACTCCTCTCCGTTCTTTCTTTTGAATTCCCCTCAACACGTTCGACGCTATTATAGGCTTAGACCTGTTAACACAGGCCGGAGTCAAGTTGAACCTAGCTGAGGACTCCTTAGAGTATCAAGGCGTTCGTGAAAAACTTCACTATCTTAGTTGCCCTAGTGTGAATTTCACTGACGTGAATGACATTGTGGTGCCTGCCTCCGTTAAAAAGGAGTTCAGGGACACAATTTTGAGAAGGAAAAAGGCCTTCTCCACTTCACACGAAACTCTCCCTTTCAACACCGCTGTCACTGCCACAATTCGTACAGTAGACAACGAACCGGTGTACTCGAGAGCTTACCCAAACCTCATGGGTGTTTCTGACTTCGTGAATAACGAAGTCAAACAACTGCTAAAGGAGGGCATCATCAGGCCATCGAGGTCTCCCTACAACAGCCCGACTTGGGTTGTTGACAAAAAGGGCACTGACGCGTTCGGTAATCCGAACAAGAGATTGGTAATTGACTTCAGAAAGTTAAATGAGCGCACTATCCCAGACCGCTACCCTATGCCTAGCATCCCCATGATTCTAGCGAATCTGGGTAAGGCAAAATTTTTCACCACCCTTGATCTCAAATCAGGGTATCACCAAATATACCTCGCGGAACATGACCGCGAGAAAACATCATTCTCGGTAAACGGCGGCAAATACGAATTTTGTCGTCTACCATTCGGCTTGAGGAATGCAAGCAGCATTTTTCAAAGAGCTTTAGACGATGTGCTAAGAGAACAAATTGGGAAAATATGTTACGTCTATGTAGATGACGTAATAATTTTCTCAGAAAATGAGTCCGACCATGTCCGCCACATCGACACGGTACTGAAATGCCTAATCGATGCTAATATGAGAGTAAGCCAGGAGAAAACTAAGTTCTTTAGAGAGAGTGTAGAATACCTCGGCTTTATTGTCAGTAAGGACGGAACTAAATCCGATCCGGAAAAGGTGAAGGCCATTCAGGAGTACCCTGAACCAGATAATGTTTATAAAGTTAGATCTTTCCTTGGTTTAGCCAGCTATTATAGAGTCTTCATCAAAGACTTTGCTGCCATAGCCCGTCCGATTACAGATATCCTAAAAGGGGAAAATGGGTCGGTTAGTAAACACATGTCCAAGAAGATTCCTGTTGTGTTTAATGAAACTCAACGCAACGCATTTCAAAGGCTGCGTAACATTCTAGCGTCCGAGGATGTTATACTCAAGTATCCCGACTTTAAAAAACCTTTTGACCTTACTACAGACGCTTCGGCAAGTGGCATCGGTGCAGTCCTATCTCAAGAGGGCAGGCCGATCACCATGATTTCGCGCACTCTTAAACAGCCCGAGCAGAACTATGCCACAAACGAGAGAGAATTGCTGGCGATCGTATGGGCCCTAAGTAAGTTGCAGAACTTCTTATATGGCTCTAGGGAAATTAACATTTTTACCGACCACCAACCCCTCACCTTCGCTGTTGCCGACAGGAACACGAATGCCAAGATTAAAAGGTGGAAGTCTTACATAGACCAGCATAATGCCAAGGTTTTCTATAAACCTGGCAAAGAAAATTTCGTGGCAGACGCCCTATCTAGGCAGAATGTGAATGCATTACAGAACGAACCCCAATCAGACGCTGCGACCATTCACAGCGAGCTCTCCCTGACCTACACGGTCGAAACTACAGACAAACCGTTAAATTGCTTCAGAAACCAGATTATTCTGGAGGCAGCACGTTTTCCACTCAAGCGAAATCTAGTGCTGTTCCGAAGCAAATCTCGCCACTTAATCAGTTTTACTGATAAAAGTTGCCTATTAAAGTCCCTCAAAGAAGTTGTCAATCCTGACGTTGTGAACGCTATTCATTGCGACTTGCCCACACTAGCAAGCTTCCAACACGACCTCATTACGCACTTCCCAGCCACCCAATTTCGTCACTGTAAGAATGTCGTGATAGATATATCCGACAAGAATGAACAGCTTGAAATCATCACTGCTGAGCACAACCGTGCTCACAGAGCTGCGCAGGAAAACATTAAACAAGTCCCTTCGGGACTATTACTTCCCAGAAT
>JAECXD010001170.1:0-32496 GCA_018151445.1 Zaprionus inermis | reverse complement strand
AAAACAAATTTTTCAAAATTTAAAAAATATGCTTTACAGTTTTCAATTATTTTAAACGTCGAATTTGCCGAAAATCTAATGGCTGTTGACAAAAATAAAATTTTGAAAAATGCGTTACACTTTTAAATAATTTAAAACGTTGATTTTTGCAAAAATGTAACGGTATTTGACAAATAAAATTTTTTTTTAAATTTTGAAAAATTGTTTACACTATTCAGAAATTTTATATGTCCACTTTTGCAAAAATTTTAACGGCTTTTGACAAAAAACAATTTTTCAAAATTTAAAAATAGGCTTTACACATATCAATTGTTTTAAACGTCGACTTTGGCGAAAAATCCAACGGCTGTTGACAAAAAATAAAATTTTGAAAAATGCGTTACACTTTTAATAATTTAAAACTTCGCATTTTGCAAAAATGTAACGGTATTCGACAAATAAAATTTTTTTGAAAATTTTGAAAAATTGTTAACACTTTTCAGAAATTTTATATGTCCACTTTTGCAAAAATCAAATGGCTTTTGACAAAAATAAAATTTTGATAATTTTGAAAAATACGTAACACTTCTTAATAATTTTAAACGTTGATTTTTTGAGAAAATCTATCGGTTTTTGAAAACAAACATTTTTCAAAATTTAACAAGAAAGCAAGGCTACCTTCGGCTTGCCGAAGGTTTCATACCCTTGCAGTTATACAAAATATAAATTATATTTGGATTGCTGGTTTCTGTGGTATTTATGGAACAATTATAACAGTACTGGAAGTCAAGATTTTTACCTGATTAAGGCTATGAATCAAACACCTGCTTCGAAAAAAAAATAATTCTACCTTTTTAATGCTCTTGTATATACCTGGATTTCTTATATACTTAACACAAAATGTTATGAGGAAATGTCTTTGTGTTGTAAAGGATCTGTTGGTCATAAAATATAAATAAATTTGGAAAGTTCTCATTCAAAAATGCGTTTGAATAACAGCTACATGATTTTTTGTTTAACAGCTATATGTAATAGTACTCAGATTTCCATAAAATTGCAACATGAACCTTCATTAGGCCGATCGTTGATCGTTATATGTTATAAAAGTTCGATTTCGAACTTTATTATTAGGGACACACTTAGATTTGGATGTGGTAAGCCTGATAGCTATATCTTGAAAAATAACGAAAATCGGCCGATAGGCTTCATGACAGCTATACGATATATCAGTCCGATCTGGCCCGTTCCGACTTATTTAAAGAGAGCAGAAATAAGAAGCTTGTGAGCAAAGTTTCATGAAGATAGCTCAATAACTGGGGGACTAATTTGCGTTGCAACAGACAAACGGACTGACTGACAAAACGGTTTTGCATACAAAAACCCTGATTTCAGCCGATAGTTCCTATGGCAGCTATATGTTATACTGGTTCGATTTTGATACAATTTTGACAGCACATTAAGAACGTAATAAGAATAGGATTTGCCATATCTTGTTGCAATATCTTGAAAAACAACCAAAATCGGCCGATAGCTTCTATGACAGCTATACGATATATCGGTCCGATCTGGCTCGTTCCGACTTATTTACAGCCTACAGCACTAATAAGCTTGTGTGCCAAGTTTCATGAAGATAGCTCAATAACTGGGGGACTAATTTGAGTTGCAACAGACAGACGGACTGACTGATTGTTCCTATAACAGCTATAGAATATAAACGTCTGAGATATTTAAATGGAAAAACTAAGGGCGGGTTACTGTATAACATTAAAAAGTATTGATAATGTGCGGTATTTCCAAAAACAAAACAGGTTTGCATACAAAAACCCTGATTTCAGCCGATTGTTCCTATGGCAGCTATATGTTATAGTGGTCCGATTTTGATACAATTTTGACAGCACATTAAGAACGTAATATGAATAGGATTTGCCAAATCTTGTTGCAATATCTTGAAAAAGAACAAAAATCGGCCGATAGCTTCTATGACAGCTATACGATATATCGGTCCGATCTGGCTCGTTCCGACTTATTTACAGCCTACAGCAATAAGAAGCTTGTGTGCCAAGTTTCATGAAGATAGTTCAAAAACTGAGAGACTAGTTTGCGTTGCAACAGACGGACGGACGGACGGACGGACGGACGGACGGACGGACGGACGGACGGACAGACGGACATCCATTTTTCGACTCCTCTGGTGATGCTGATTCAGAATATATATACTTTATAGGGTCGGAGATGTCTCCTAAGGTGCGTTGCAAACTTCTGGCTAAAATTAATATACCCTCTGCAAGGGTATAAAAATATGCGTTACACTTTTCAATTATTTTAAACGTCGACTTTGGCAAAAATCAAGGGGCTGT
The DNA here is from genome assembly GCA_018151445.1 of Zaprionus inermis. Taxonomy (NCBI): domain Eukaryota; kingdom Metazoa; phylum Arthropoda; class Insecta; order Diptera; family Drosophilidae; genus Zaprionus; species Zaprionus inermis. The sequence goes on along the minus strand of JAECXD010001170.1, from coordinate 30,160 downwards.
TGACAAAAATAAAATTTTGATAATTTTGAAAAATACATAACACTTCATAACAATTTTAAACGTTGGTTTTTTGAGAAAATCTATCGGTTTTTGAAAAAAAAAATTTTGAAAATTTCAAAATATGCGTTACACTTTTCAATTATTTTAAACGTCGACTTTGGCAAAATCTAACGGCTGTTGACATAAATAAAGTTTTGATAATTTTGAAAAATACGTAACACGTTTTAATAATTTTAAACGTTGATTTTTTGAGAAAATCTATCGGTTTTTTTAAACAAAAATTTTTGAAAATTGAAAAATATGCGTTACACTTTTCAATTATTTTAAACGTCGACATTTGCGAAAATCTAACGGCAGTTGACAAAAATAAATTTTAAAAAAGGCGTTACACTTTTAAATAATTAAAAACGTCGATTTTCGCAAAAAATGTAACGGTATTTGACAACATTTTTTTTTGAAAAATTTTGAAAATTTTTTTACACTTTTCATTAATTTTATATGTTCAATTTTGCAAAAATCTAACGGCTTTTGACAAAAAAAATATGCAACATTTAAAAACATGCGTTACACTTTTTAATTATTTTAAACATCGACTTTGGCGAAAATCAAACGGCTGTTGACAAAAATAAAATTTTGATAATTTTGAAAAATACGTAACACTTCTTAATAATTTTAAACGTTGATTTTTTTGAGAAAATCTATCGGTTTTTGAAAACAAACATTTTTCAAAATTTAAAAATATGCGTTACACTTTTCAATTATTTTAAACGTCGACTTTGGCAAAATCTAACGGCTGTTGACAAAAATACAATTTTGAAAAATGCGTTACACTTTTAAATAATTTAAAACGTCGCATTTTGCAATAATGTAACGGTATTTGACAAAAAAAAAAATTATGAAAATTTTGAAAAATACGTAACACTTCATAACAATTTTAAAAGTTGTTTTTTGTGAAAAAATCTATAGCTTTTTGAAAACAAAATTTTTTTGAAAATCTAACAATATGCGTTATACTTTTCAATTATTTTAAACGTCGACTTTGGCGAAAATATACTGCTGTTGACAAAAATAAAATTTTGATAATTTTGAAAAATACGTAACACTTCTTAATAATTTTAAACGTTCATTTTTTGAGAAATAAATAATTTAAAACGTCGCATTTTGCAATAATGTAACGGTATTTGACAAAAAAAAAATTTATGAAAATTTTGAAAAATACGTAACATTTCATAACAATTTTAAAAGTTGGTTTTTTTGAGAAAATCTGTAGCTTTTTGAAAACAATTATTTTTGAAAATTTAACAATATGCGTTATACTTTTCAATTATTTTAAACGTCGACTTTGGCGAAAATCAAACGGCTGTTGACAAAAATAAAATTTTGATAATTTTGAAAAATACGTAACACTTCTTAATAATTTTAAACGTTCATTTTTTGAGAAATAAATAATTTAAAACGTCGCATTTTGCAATAATGTAACGGTATTTGACAAAAATAAAATTTTGATAATTTTGAAAAATACGTAACACTTCATAACAATTTAAAACGTTGGTTTTTTGAGAAAATCTATCGGTTTTTGAAAACAACAATTTTTAAAAATTTAAAAATATGCGTTACACTTTTCAATTATTTTAAACGTCGACTTTGGCGAAAATCTAACGGCTTTTGACAAAAATAACATTTTCATAATTTTGAAAAATACGACACACTTCTTAACAATTTTAAACGATGGTTTTTTGAGAAAATCTATCGGTTTTTAAAACAAAAATTTTTTTGAAAATTTCAAAACATGCGTTACACTTTTCAATTATTTTAAACGTCGACTTTGGCGAAAATCAAACAGCTGTTGACAAAAATAAAATTTTGATAATTTTGAAAAATACGTAACACTTCATAACAATTTAAAAGGTTGGTTTTTTTGAGAAAATCTATCGGTTTTTGAAAACAACAAATATTGAAAATTTCAAAAAAAGCGATACACTTTTCAATAATTTTAAACATCGACATTTGCGAAAATCTAACGGCTGTTGACAAAAATAAAATTTTGAAAAATGCGTTACACTTTTAAATAATTTAAAACGTAGATTTTTGTAACGGTATTTGACAAAAAAAAATTTATGAAAATTTTGAACAACTTTTTAAACTTTTCAAGATAATTTTATATGTCCACTTTTATGCAAAAATCTAACGGCTTTTGACAAAAAAATGTTTTCAAAATTTAAAAATATGCTTTACACTTTTCAATTATTTTAAACGTCGAATTTGCCGAAAATCTATTGGCTGTTGACAAAAATAAAATTTTGAAAAATGCGTTACACTTTTAAATAATTTAAAACGTTGATTTTTGCAAAAATGTAACGGTATTTGACAAATAAAATTTTTTTTTAAATTTTGAAAAATTGTTTACACTTTTCAGAAATTTTATATGTCCACATTTGCAAAAATGTTAACGGCTTTTGACAAAAAACAATTTTTCAAAATTTAAAAATATGCTTTACACATTTCAATTGTTTTAAACGTCGACTTTGGCGAAAATCCAACGGCTGTTGACAAAAATAAAATTTTGAAAAATGCGTTACACTTTTAATAATTTAAAACTTCGCATTTTGCAAAAATGTAACGGTATTCGAAAAATAAAATTTTTTTGAAAATTTTGAAAAATTGTTAACACTTTTCAGAAATTTTATATGTCCGCTTTTGCAAAAATCAAATGGCTTTTGACAAAAAAAAAAAATTTGTTTTCAAAATTTAAAAATCTGCTTTAGAATAATTATTTTAAATGTCGACTTTGGTGAAAATCTAACGACTGTTGACAAAAATAAAATTATGATAATTTTGAAAAATACGTAACACTTCTTAATAATTTTAAACGTTGATTTTTTGAGAAAATCTATCGGTTTTTGAAAACAAACATTTTTCAAAATTTAAAAATATGCGTTACACTTTTCAATTATTTTAAACGTCGACATTTGCGAAAATCAAACGGCTGTTGACAAAAATAAATTTTGAAAAATACGTAACACTTCTTAATAATTTAAAACGTTGATTTTTTGAGAAAATCTATCGGTTTTTGAAAACAAACATTTTTCAAAATTTAAAAATATGCGTTACACTTTTCAATTATTTTAAACGTCGACATTTGCGAAAATCAAACGGCTGTTGACAAAAATAAATTTTGAAAAATGCGTTACACTTTTAAATAATTTAAAACGTCGATTTTTGCAAAAAATGTAACGGTATTTGAAAAAAAATTTTTTGGAAAATTTTGAATATTTTTTAAATTTTTTCATTAATTGTATATGTTCAATTTTGCAAAAATCTAACGGCTTTTGTCAAAAAAATATACAAAATTTAAAAACATGCGTTACACTTTTCAATTATTTTAAACGTTGACTTTGGCGAAAATCGAACGGCTGTTGACAAAAATAAAATATTGATAATTTTGAAAAATACATAACACTTCATTACATTTTTAAACGTTGGTTTTTTGAAAAACTTTATCGACTTTGGCAAAATCTAACGGCTGTTGGCAAAAATAAAATTTTGAAAAATGCGTTACACTTTTAAATAATTAAAAACGTCGGGTTTTGCAAAAAATGTAACGGTATTTGAAAAAAAAATTTTTTGGAAAATTTTGAATATTTTTTTAAAACTTTTCATTAATTTTATATGTTCAATTTTGCAAAAATCTAACTGCTTTTGTCAAAAAAAATATACAAAATTTAAAAACATGCGTTACACTTTTCAATTATTTTAAACGTCGACTTTGGCGAAAATCAAACAGCTGTTGACAAAAATAAAATTTTGAAAAAACGTAACACTTCATAACAATTTAAAACGTTGGTTTTTTGAGAAAATCTATCGGTTTTTGAAAACAACAAATATTGAAAATTTCAAAAAAGCGATACACTTTTTAATAATTTTAAACATCGACATTTGCGAAAATCTAACGGCTGTTGACAAAAATAAAATTTTGATAAATGCGTCACACTTTTAAATAATTTAAAACGTAGATTTTTGTAAACGGTATTTGACAAAAAAAAATTTATGAAAATTTTGAAAAACTTTTACACTTTTCAGTAATTTTATATGTCCACTTATGCAAAAATCAAATGGCTTTTGACAAAAAAAAAAATTTTTTCAAAATTTAAAAATCTGCTCTTAGATTATTATTTTAAATGTCGACTTTGGTGAAAATGTAACGACTGTTGACAAAAATAAAATTTTGATAATTTTGAAAAATACGTAACACTTCTTAATAATTTTAAACATTGGTTTTTTGAGAAAATCTATCGGTTTATGAAAACAAATATTTTTCAAAATTTAAAAATATGCGTTACACTTTTCAATTATTTCAAACGTCGACTTGGGCAAAATCTAACGGCTTTTGAAAAAATTAAATTTTTTAAAAATGCTTTACACTTTTAAATAATTTAAAACGTAAATTTTTGTAACGGTATTTGACAAAAAAAATTGTATGAAAATTTTGAAAAATTTTTTACACTTTTCAGTAATTATATATGTCCACTTATGCAAAAATCTAACGTCGACTTTGGCAAAATCTAACGGCTGTTGACAAAAATAAAATTTTGAAAAATGCGTTACACTTTAAAATAATTTAAAACGTAGATTTTTGTAACGGTATTTGACAAAAAAAATGTTATGAAAATTTTGAAAAATTTTTTACACTTTTCAGTAATTTTATATGTCCACATATGCAAAAATCTATCGGCTTTTGACAAAAAAATTTTTTTCAAAATTTAAAAATATGCTTTACACATTTTAATTGTTTTAAACGTCGACTTTGGCGAAAATCTAACGGCTGTTGACAAAAATAAAATTTTGATAATTTTGAAAAATAAGTAACACTTATTAACAATTTTAAACGTGGGTTTTTGAGAAAATCTATCGGTTTTTGAAATCAAACATTTTTCAAAATTTAAAAATATGCGTTACACTTTTCAATTATTTTAATCGTCGAATTTGGCGAAAATCGAATGGCTGTTGACAAAAATAAAATTTTGAAAAATGCGTTAGACTTTTAAAAAATGTAAAACTTTGCATTTTGCAAAAATGTAACGGTATTTAACATAAAAATTTGTTTGAAAATTTTGAAATTTTTTTTACATTTTTCAGTAATTATAAATGTCCACTTTTGCAAACAATTAACGGCTTTTGATAAACAAAAATTTTCAAAATTTAAAAATATGCGTTTCACATTTCAATTGTTTTAAACGTCGACTTTGGCAAAAACTAGCGGCTGTTGACAAAAATAAAATTTTGAAAAATGCGTTACACTTTTAAATAATTTAAAACGTCGCATTTTGCAATAATGTAACGGTATTTGACAAAAAAAAAATTTATGAAAACTTTGAAAAATACGTAACACTTCATAACAATTTAAAACGTTGGTTTTTTGAGAAATAAATAATTTAAATCGTCGCATTTTGCAATAATGTAACGGTATTTGACAAAAATAAAATTTTGATAATTTTGAAAAATACGTAACACTTCATAACAATTTAAAACGTTGGTTTTTTGAGAAAATCTATCGGTTTTTGAAAACAACAATTTTTAAAAATTTAAAAATATGCGTTACACTTTTCAATTATTTTAAACGTCGACTTTGGCGAAAATCTAACGGCTTTTGACAAAAATAACATTTTCATAATTTTGAAAAATACGACACACTTCTTAACAATTTTAAACGATGGTTTTTTGAGAAAATCTATCGGTTTTTAAAAACAAAAATTTTTTTGAAAATTTCAAAACATGCGTTACACTTTTCAATTATTTTAAACGTCGACTTTGGTGAAAATCAAACAGCTGTTGACAAAAATAAAATTTTGATAATTTTGAAAAATACGTAACACTTCATAACAACTTAAAAGGTTGGTTTTTTGAGAAAATCTATCGGTTTTTGAAAACAACAAATATTGAAAATTTCAAAAAAAGCGATACACTTTTCAATAATTTTAAACATCGACATTTGCGAAAATCTAACGGTTGTTGACAAAAATAAAATTTTGAAAAATGCGTTACACTTTTAAATAATTTAAAACGTAGATTTTTGTAACGGTATTTGACAAAAAAAATTTTATGAAAATTTTGAACAACTTTTTAAGCTTTTCAGTAATTTTATATGTCCACTTATGCAAAAATCTAACGGCTTTTGACAACAAAAAATTTTTCAAAATTTAAAAATATGCTTTACACTTTTCAATTATTTTAAACGTCGAATTTGCCGAAAATCTATTGGCTGTTGACAAAAATAAAATTTTGAAAAATGCGTTACACTTTTAAATAATTTAAAACGTTGATTTTTGCAAAAATGTAACGGTATTTGACAAATAAATTTTTTTTTTAAATTTTGAAAAATTGTTTACACTTTTCAGAAATTTTATATGTCCACATTTGCAAAAATTTTAACGGCTTTTGACAAAAAACAATTTTTCAAAATTTAAAAATATGCTTTACACATTTCAATTGTTTTAAACGTCGACTTTGGCGAAAATCCAACGGCTGTTGACAAAAATAAAATTTTGAAAAATGCGTTACACTTTTAATAATTTAAAACTTCGCATTTCGCAAAAATGTAACGGTATTCGAAAAATAAAATTTTTTTGAAAATTTTGAAAAATTGTTAACACTTTTCAGAAATTTTATATGTCCGCTTTTGCAAAAATCAAATGGCTTTTGACAAAAAAAAAAAATTTGTTTTCAAAATTTAAAAATCTGCTTTAGAATATTATTTTAAATGTCGACTTTGGTGAAAATCTAACGACTGTTGACAAAAATAAAATTATGATAATTTTGAAAAATACGTAACACTTCTTAATAATTTTAAACATTGGTTTTTTGAGAAAATCTATCGGCTTTTGTAAACAAACATTTTTCAAAATTTAAAAATATGCGTTACACTTTTCAATTATTTTAAACGTCGACATTTGCGAAAATCAAACGGCTGTTGACAAAAATAAATTTTGAAAAATACGTAACACTTCTTAATAATTTTAAACGTTGATTTTTTGAGAAAATCTATCGGTTTTTGTAAACAAACATTTTTCAAAATTTAAAAATATGCGTTACACTTTTCAATTATTTTAAACGTTGACATTTGCGAAAATCAAACGGCTGTTGACAGAAGTAAATTTTGAAAAATGCGTTACACTTTTAAATAATTTAAAACGTCGATTTTTGCAAAAAATGTAACGGTATTTGAAAAAAAAATTTTTTTTGGAAAATTTTGAATATTTTTTTAAATTTTTTCATTAATTGTATATGTTCAATTTTGCAAAAATCTAACGGCTTTTGTCAAAAAAATATACAAAATTTAAAAACATGCGTTACACTTTTCAATTATTTTAAACGTTGACTTTGGCGAAAATCGAACGGCTGTTGACAAAAATAAAATATTGATAATTTTGAAAAATACATAACACTTCATTACATTTTTAAACGTTGGTTTTTTGAAAAACTTTATCGACTTTGGCAAAATCTAACGGCTGTTGACAAAAATAAAATTTTGAAAAATGCGTTACACTTTTAAATAATTTAAAACGTCGGGTTTTGCAAAAAATGTAACGGTATTTGACAACATTTTTTTTTGAAACATTTTGAAAATTTTTAACACGTTTCATTAATTTTAATGTTCAATTTTGCAAAAATCTAACTGCTTTTGTCAAAAAAATATACAAAATTTAAAAACATGCGTTACACTTTTCAATTAAACGTCGACTTTGGTGAAAATTAAACAGCTGTTGACAAAAATTAAATTTTGAAAAAACGTAACACTTCATAACAATTTAAAACGTTGGTTTTTTGAGAAAATCTATCGGTTTTTGAAAACAACAAATATTGAAAATTTCAAAAAAAGCGATACACTTTTTAATAATTTTAAACATCGACATTTGCGAAAATCTAACGGCTTTTGACAAAAATAACATTTTCATAATTTTGAAAAATACGACACACTTCTTAACAATTTTAAACGATGGTTTTTTGAGAAAATCTATCGGTTTTTAAAACAAAAATTTTTTTGAAAATTTCAAAACATGCGTTACACTTTTCAATTATTTTAAACGTCGACTTTGGTGAAAATCAAACAGCTGTTGACAAAAATAAAATTTTGATAATTTTGAAAAATACGTAACACTTCATAACAACTTAAAAGGTTGGTTTTTTGAGAAAATCTATCGGTTTTTGAAAACAACAAATATTGAAAATTTCAAAAAAAGCGATACACTTTTCAATAATTTTAAACATCGACATTTGCGAAAATCTAACGGCTGTTGACAAAAATAAAATTTTGAAAAATGCGTTACACTTTTAAATAATTTAAAACGTAGATTTTTGTAACGGTATTTGACAAAAAAAATTTATGAAAATTTTGAACAACTTTTTAAACTTTTCAGTAATTTTATATGTCCACTTATGCAAAAATCTAACGGCTTTTGACAACAAAAAATTTTTCAAAATTTAAAAATATGCTTTACACTTTTCAATTATTTTAAACGTCGAATTTGCCGAAAATCTATTGGCTGTTGACAAAAAATAAAATTTTGAAAAATGCGTTACACTTTTAAATAATTTAAAACGTTGATTTTTGCAAAAATGTAACGGTATTTGACAAATAAATTTTTTTTAAATTTTGAAAAATTGTTTACACTTTTCAGAAATTTTATATGTCCACATTTGCAAAAATTTTAACGGCTTTTGACAAAAAACAATTTTTCAAAATTTAAAAATATGCTTTACACATTTCAATTGTTTTAAACGTCGACTTTGGCGAAAATCCAACGGCTGTTGACAAAAATAAAATTTTGAAAAATGCGTTACACTTTTAATAATTTAAAACTTCGCATTTCGCAAAAATGTAACGGTATTCGAAAAATAAAATTTTTTTGAAAATTTTGAAAAATTGTTAACACTTTTCAGAAATTTTATATGTCCACTTTTGCAAAAATCAAATGGCTTTTGACAAAAAAAAAAATTGTTTTCAAAATTTAAAAATCTGCTTTAGATTATTATTTTCAATGTCGACTTTGGTGAAAATCTAACGACTGTTGACAAAAATAAAATTATGATAATATTGAAAAATACGTAACACTTCTTAATAATTTTAAACATTGGTTTTTTGAGAAAATCTATCGGTTTTTGTAAACAAACATTTTTCAAAATTTAAAAATATGCGTTACACTTTTCAATTATTTTAAACGTCGACATTTGCGAAAATCAAACGGCTGTTGACAAAAATAAATTTTGAAAAATGCGTTACACTTTTAAATAATTTAAAACGTCGATTTTTGCAAAAAATGTAACGGTATTTGAAAAAAAATTTTTTTGGAAAATTTTGAATATTTTTTTAAAACTTTTCATTAATTGTATATGTTCAATTTTGCAAAAATCTAACGGCTTTTGTCAAAAAAATATACAAAATTTAAAAACATGCGTTACACTTTTCAATTATTTTAAACGTCGACTTTGGCGAAAATCGAACGGCTGTTGACAAAAATAAAATATTGATAATTTTGAAAAATACATAACACTTTATTACATTTTTAAACGTTGGTTTTTTGAAAAACTTTATCGACTTTGGCAAAATCTAACGGCTGTTGACAAAAATAAAATTTTGAAAAATGCGTTAGACTTTTAAAAAATTTAAAACGTCGCATTTTGCAATAATGTAACGGTATTTGACAAAAATAAAATTTTGATAATTTTGAAAAATACGTAACACTTCATAACAATTTAAAACGTTGGTTTTTTGAGAAAATCTATCGATTTTTGAAAACAACAATTTTTAAAAATTTAAAAATATGCGTTACACTTTTCAATTATTTTAAACGTCGACTTTGGCGAAAATCTAACGGCTTTCGACAAAAATAACATTTTCATAATTTTGAAAAATACGACACACTTCTTAACAATTTTAAACGATGGTTTTTTGAGAAAATCTATCGGTTTTTAAAACAAAAATTTTTTTGAAAATTTCAAAACATGCGTTACACTTTTCAATTATTTTAAACGTCTACTTTGGTGAAAATCAAACAGCTGTTGACAAAAATAAAATTTTGATAATTTTGAAAAATACGTAACACTTCATAACAACTTATAAGGTTGGTTTTTTTGAGAAAATCTATCGGTTTTTGAAAACAACAAATATTGAAAATTTCAAAAAAAGCGATACACTTTTCAATAATTTTAAACATCGACATTTGCGAAAATCTAACGGCTGTTGACAAAAATAAAATTTTGAAAAATGCGTTACACTTTTAAATAATTTAAAACGTAGATTTTTGTAACGGTATTTGACAAAAAAAAATTTATGAAAATTTTGAACAACTTTTTAAACTTTTCAGTAATTTTATATGTCCACTTATGCAAAAATCTAACGGCTTTTGACAAAAAAAAATTTTTCAAAATTTAAAAATATGCTTTACACTTTTCTATTATTTTAAACGTCGAATTTGCCGAAAATCTATTGGCTGTTGACAAAAATAAAATTTTGAAAAATGCGTTACACTTTTAATTAATTTAAAACGTTGATTTTTGCAAAAATGTAACGGTATTTGACAAATAAAATTTTTTTTTAAATTTTGAAAAATTGTTTACACTTTTCAGAAATTTTATATGTCCACATTTGCAAAAATTTTAACGGCTTTTGACAAAAAACAATTTTTCAAAATTTAAAAATATGCTTTACACATTTCAATTGTTTTAAACGTCGACTTTGGCGAAAATCCAACGGCTGTTGACAAAAATAAAATTTTGAAAAATGCGTTACACTTTTAATAATTTAAAACTTCGCATTTCGCAAAAATGTAACGGTATTCGAAAAATAAAATTTTTTTGAAAATTTTGAAAAATTGTTAACACTTTTCAGAAATTTTATATGTCCACTTTTGCAAAAATCAAATGGCTTTTGACAAAAAAAAAAAATTTGTTTTCAAAATTTAAAAATCTGCTTTAGACTTCAATTATTTTAAATGTCGACTTTGGTGAAAATCTAACGACTGTTGACAAAAATAAAATTATGATAATATTGAAAAATACGTAACACTTCTTAATAATTTTAAACATTGGTTTTTTGAGAAAATCTATCGGTTTTTGAAAACAAATATTTTTCAAAATTTAAAAATATGCGTTACACTTTTCAATTATTTTAAACGTCGACTTGGGCAAAATCTAACGGCTGTTGAAAAAATTAAATTTTTAATTAAAAATGCTTTACACTTTTAAATAATTTAAAACGTAAATTTTTGTAAAACGAGTATTTGAAAAAAAAATTGTATGAAAATTTTGAAAAATTTTTTACACTTTTCAGTAATTTTATATGTCCACTTATGCAAAAATCTAACGTCGACTTTGGCAAAATCTAACGGCTGTTGACAAAAATAAAATTTTGAAAAATGTGTTACACTTTAAAATATTTTAAAACGTAGATTTTTGAAAATAACGGTATTTGAGAAAAAAATTTTTTTGAAAATTTTGAAAAAATTTTTATACTTTTCAGTAATTTTATATGTCCACATATGCAAAAATCTATCGGCTTTTGACAAAAAAAAATTTTTCAAAATTTAAAAATATGCTTTACACATTTTAATTGTTTTAAACGTCGACTTTGGCGAAAATCTAACGGCTGTTGACAAAAATAAAATTTTGATAATTTTGAAAAATAAGTAACACTTCATTAACAATTTTAAACGTGGGTTTTTTGAGAAAATCTATCGGTTTTTGAAAACAAATATTTTTCAAAATTCAAAAATATGCGTTACACTTTTCAATTATTTTAAACGTCGACTTTTTCGAAAATCAAACAGCTGTTGACAAAAATAAATTTTGATAATTTTGAAAAATACGTAACACTTCTTAATAATTTTAAACGTTGATTTTTTGAGAAAATCTATCGGTTTTTGTAAACAAACATTTTTCAAAATTTAAAAATATGCGTTACACTTTTCAATTATTTTAAACGTTGACATTTGCGAAAATCAAACGGCTGTTGACAAAAAAAAAATTTTGAAAAATGCGTTACACTTTTAAATAATTTAAAACGTCGATTTTTGCAAAAAATGTAACGGTATTTGAAAAAAAATTTTTGGAAAATTTTGAATATTTTTTTAAAACTTTTCATTAATTGTAAATGTTCAATTTTGCAAAAATCTAACGGCTTTTGACAAAAAAAATACACAAAATTTAAAAACATGCGTTACACTTTTCAATTATTTTAAACGTCGACTTTGGCGAAAATCGAACGGCTGTTGACAAAAATAAAATATATGATAATTTTGAAAAATACATAACACTTCATTACATTTTTAAACGTTGGTTTTTAAATTATTTTTTGAAAAAACATTTATCGACTTTGGCAAAATCTAACGGCTGTTGACAAAAATAAAATTTTGAAAAATGCGTTACACTTTTAAATAATTTAAAACGTCGGGTTTGCAAAAATGTAACGGTATATGAAAAAATTTTTTTGGAAAATTTTGAAAAATTTTTTAAAACTTTTCATTAATTTTATATGTTCAATTTTGCAAAAAATCTAACTGCTTTTGTCAAAAAAAAATATACAAAATTTAAAAACATGCGTTACACTTTTCAATTATTTTAAACGTCGACTTTGGCGAAAATCAAACAGCTGTTGACAAAAATAAAATTTTGATAATTTTGAAAAATACGTAACACTTCCTAACAATTTTAAAACGTTGGTTTTTTGAGAAAATCTATCGGTTTTTGAAAACAACAAATTTTGAAAATTTCAAAAAAGCGTTACACTTTTTAATAATTTTAAACATCGACATTTGCGAAAATCTAACGGCTGTTGACAAAAATAAAATTTTGATAAATGCGTCACACTTTTAAATAATTTAAAACGTAGATTTTTGTAAAGGTATTTGACAAAAAAAAATTTATGAAAATTTTGAAAAACTTTTTACACTTTTCAGTAATTTTATATGTTCACTTATGCAAAAATCAAATGGCTTTTGACAAAAAAAAATTTTTTTTTTCAAAATTTAAAAATCTGCTTTAGACTTTTCAATTATTTTAAATGTCGACTTTGGTGAAAATGTAACGGCTGTTGACAAAAATAAAATTTTGATAATTTTGAAAAATACGTAACACTTCTTAATAATTTTAAACATTGGTTTTTTGAGAAAATCTATCGGTTTTTGAAAACAAATATTTTTCAAAATTTAAAAATATGCGTTACACTTTTCAATTATTTTAAACGTCGACTTTGGGCAAAATCTAACGGCTGTTGAAAAAATTAAATTTTTAATTAAAAATGCTTTACACTTTTAAATAATTTAAAACGTAAATTTTTGAAATAACGGTATTTGACAAAAAAAATTGTATGAAAATTTTAAAAAATTTTTACACTTCAGTAATTATATATGTTCACTTATGCAAAAATCTAACGTCGACTTTGGCAAAATCTAACGGCTGTTGACAAAAATAAAATTTTGAAAAATGCGTTACACTTTTAAAATTTAAAACGTAGATTTTTGAAATAACGGTATTTGACAAAAAAAATTTTATGAAAATTTTGAAAAATTTTTTACACTTTTCAGTAATTTTATATGTCCACATTTGCAAAAATCTATCGGTTTTTGAACAAAAAAAAATTTTTCAAAATTTAAAAATATGCTTTACACATTTTAATTGTTTTAAACGTCGACTTTGGCGAAAATCTAACGGCTGTTGACAAAAATAAAATTTTGATAATTTTGAAAAATAATAACACTTATTAACAATTTTAAACGTGGGTTTTTTGAGAAAATCTATCGGTTTTTGAAAACAAACATTTTTCAAAATTTAAAAATATGCGTTACACTTTTCAATGATTTTAATCGTCGAATTTGGCGAAAATCTAACGGCTGTTGACAAAAAAAAAATTTTGAAAAATGCGTTAGACTTTTAAAAATTTTAAAACTTCGCATTTTGCAAAAAATGTAACGGTATTTGACATAAAAATTTGTTTGAAAATTTTGAATTTTTTTTTACATTTTTCAGTAATTATAAATGTCCACTTTTGCAAACAATCTAACGGCTTTTGATAAACAAAAATTTTCAAAATTTAAAAATATGCGTTTCACTTTTCAATTGTTTTAAACGTCGACTTTGGCAAAAATCTAACGGCTGTTGAAAAAAACAAAATTTTGAAAAATGCGTTACACTTTTAAATAATTTAAAACGTCGCATTTTGCAAAATGTAACGGTATTTGAAAAATAAAATTTTTTTAAAATTTTGAAAAATTGTTTACACTTTTCAGAAATTTTATATGTCTACTTTTGCAAAAATTTTAACGGCTTTTGACAAAAAACAATTTTTCAAAATTTAAAAATATGCTTTACACTTTTCAATTGTTTTAAACGTCGACTTTGGCAAAATCTAACGGCTGTTGACAAAAATAAAATTTTGAAAAATGCGTTACACTTTCAAATAATTTAAAACGTCGATTTTTGCAAAAATGTAACGGTATTTGACAAAATTTTTTTTTGGAAAATTTTGAAAATTTTTTTACACTTTTCATTAATTTTATATGTTCAATTTTGCAAAAATCTAACGGCTTTTGTCAAAAAAATATACAAAATTTAAAAACATGCGTTACACTTTTCAATTATTTTAAACGTCGACTTTGGCGAAAATCGAACGGCTGTTGACAAAAATAAAATTTTGATAATTTTGAAAAAAAACATAACACTTCTTAGTAATTTTAAACGTTGATTTTTTGAGAAAATCTATCGGTTTTTGAAAACAAAAATTTTTCAAAATTTAAAAATATGCGTTACACTTTTCAATTATTTTAAACGTCGACTTTTGCGAAAATCAAACGGCTGTTGACAAAAATAAAATTTTGAAATTTGAAAAATGCGTTACACTTTTAAATTATTTTAAACGTTGATTTTTGCAAAAAATGTAACGGTTTTTGAAAAAAAAAAAAATAAAAATTTTTAAATTTTTTTGGAAAAATATTTTGAAAAAATTTTTTAATTTTGACTTTTTTTAAACATTAATTTTTTGAAAAATCTATCGGTTTTTGAAAAAAAATTTTTGAAAATTTAAAAATATGCGTTACACTTTTCAATTATTTTAAACGTCGACTTTGGCGAAAATCTAACGGCTGTTGACAAAAATAAAATTTTGAAAAATGCGTTACACTTTTAAATAATTTAAAACGTTAATTTTTGTAAAAAATATTTTGACAAAAAAAAAAAAAATTTTTGAAAATTTTGAAAAATTTTTTACACTTTTCAGTAATTTTATATGTCCACTTATCAAAAATCTAACGTCGACTTTGGCAAAAATCTAACGGCTGTTGACAAAAATAAAATTTTGAAAAATGCGTTACACTTTTAAATAATTTAAAACGTAGATTTTTGTAACGGTATTTGACAAAAAAAATTTTATGAAAATTTTGAAAAATTTATTACACTTTTCAGTAATTTTATATGTCCACTTTTGCAAAAATCTATCGGCTTTTGACAAAAAAAAATTTTTTCAAAATTTAAAAAATATGCTTTACACTTTTCAATTATTTTAAACGTCGACTTTGGCGAAAATCTAACGGCTGTTGACAAAAATAAAATTTTGATAATTTTGAAAAATACGTAACACTTATTAACAATTTTAAACGTTGGTTTTTTGAGAAAATCTATCGGTTTTTGAAAACAAACATTTTTGAAAATTTAAAAATATGCGTTACACTTTTCAATTATTTTAAACGTCGACTTTGGCGAAAATCTAACGGCTGTTGACAAAAATAAAATTTTTGAAAAATGCGTTACACTTTTAAATAATTTAAAACGTTGATTTTTGCAAAAAATGTAACGGTATTTGAAAAAAATTTTTTTTGAAAATTTTGAAATTTTTTTACACTTTTCATTAATTTTATATGTTCAATTTTGCAAAAATCTAACGGCTTTTGTCAAAAAAATATAAAAATTTAAAAACATGCGTTACACTTTTCAATTATTTTAAACGTCGACTTTGGCGAAAATCGAACGGCTGTTGACAAAAATAAAATTTTGATAATTTTGAAAAAAAACATAACACTTCATTACAATTTTAAACGTTGGTTTTTTGAGAAAATCTATCGGTTTTTGAAAACAAAAATTTTTGAAAATTTAAAAATATGCGTTACACTTTTCAATTATTTTAAACGTCGACTTTGGCAAAATCTAACGGCTGTTGACAAAAATAAAATTTTGATAATTTTGAAAAATACATAACACTTCATAACAATTTTAAACGTTGGTTTTTTGAGAAAATCTATCGGTTTTTGAAAACAACAAATTTTGAAAATTTCAAAATATGCGTTACACTTTTCAATTATTTTAAACGTCGACTTTGGCAAAATCTAACGGCTGTTGACAAAAATAAAATTTTGATAATTTTGAAAAATACATAACACTTCATTACAATTTTAAACGTTGGTTTTTTGAGAAAATCTATCGGTTTTTGGAAACAAAAATTTTTGAAAATTTAAAAATATGCGTTACACTTTTCAATTATTTTAAACGTCGACTTTGGCAAAATCTAACGGCTGTTGACATAAATAAAGTTTTGATAATTTTGAAAAATACGTAACACTTCTTAATAATTTTTAACGTTCATTTTTTGAGAAAATCTATCGGTTTTTGAAAACAAACATTTTACAAAATTTAAAAATATGCGTTACACTTTTCAATTATTTTAAACGTCGACTTTGGCAAAATCTAACGGCTGTTGACAAAAATAAAGTTTTGATAATTTTGAAAAATACGTAACACTTCTTAATAATTTTTAACGTTCATTTTTTGAGAAAATCTATCGGTTTTTTTAAACAAAAATTTTTCAAAATTTAAAAATATGCTTTACACTTTTCAATTATTTTAAACGTCGACTTTTGCGAAAATCAAACGGCTGTTGACAAAAATAAAATTTTGAAAAATGCGTTACACTTTTAAATAATTTAAAACGTCGATTTTTGCAAAAAATGTAACGGTATTTGAAAAAAAAAAAATTATGAAAATTTTGAAAAATACGTAACACTTCATAACAATTTTAAAAGTTGTTTTTTTGAGAAAATCTATAGCTTTTTGAAAATAAAAATTTTTCAAAATTTAAAAATATGCGTTATACTTTTCAATTATTTTAAACGTCGACTTTGGCGAAAATCAAACGGCTGTTGACAAAAATAAAATTTTGATAATTTTGCAAAATACGTAACACTTATTAACAATTTTAAACGTGGGTTTTTGAGAAAATCTATCGGTTTTTGAAAACAAACATTTTTGAAAATTTAAAAATATGCGTTACACTTTTCAATTATTTTAAACGTCGACTTTGGCGAAAATCTAAAGGCTGTTGACAAAAATAAAATTTTGAAAAATGCGTTACACTTTTAAATAATTTAAAACGTTGATTTTTGCAAAAAATGTAACGGTATTTGAAAAAATTTTTTGGAAAATTTTGAAAATTTTTTTACACTTTTCATTAATTTTATATGTTCAATTTTGCAAAAATCTAACGGCTTTTGACAAAAAAATATACAAAATTTAAAAACATGCGTTACACTTTTCAATTATTTTAAACGTCGACTTTGGCGAAAATCGAACGGCTGTTGACAAAAATAAAATTTTGATAATTTTGAAAAAAAAACATAACACTTCATTACAATTTTAAACGTTGGTTTTTTGAGAAAATCTATCGGTTTTTGAAAACAAAAATTTTTGAAAATTTAAAAATATGCGTTACACTTTTCAATTATTTTAAACGTCGACTTTGGCGAAAATCTAACGGCTGTTGACAAAAATAAAATTTTGATAATTTTGAAAAATACGTAACACTTCATAACAATTTTAAACGTTGGTTTTTTGAGAAAATCTATCGGTTTTTGAAAACAAAAATTTTTGAAAATTTCAAAATATGCGTTACACTTTTCAATTATTTTAAACGTCGACTTTGGCGAAAATCTAACGGCTGTTGACAAAAATAAAATTTTGATAATTTTGAAAAATACATAACACTTCATTACAATTTTAAACGTTGGTTTTTTGAGAAAATCTATCGGTTTTTGAAAACAAAAATTTTTGAAAATTTAAAAATATGCGTTACACTTTTCAATTATTTTAAACGTCGACTTTGGCGAAAATCTAACGGCTGTTGACAAAAATAAAATTTTGATAATTTTGAAAAATACGTAACACTTCTTAATAATTTTAAACGTTGATTTTTTGAGAAAATCTATCGGTTTTTGAAAACAAAAATTTTTCAAAATTTAAAAATATGCGTTACACTTTTCAATTATTTTAAACGTCGACTTTGGCGAAAATCTAACGGCTGTTGACAAAAATAAAATTTTGATAATTTTGAAAAATACGTAACACTTCTTAATAATTTTAAACGTTGATTTTTTGGAAAAAATCTATCGGTTTTTGAAAACAAAAATTTTTCAAAATTTAAAAATATGCGTTACACTTTTCAATTATTTTAAACGTCGACATTTGCGAAAATCTAACGGCTGTTGACAAAAAATAAAATTTTGAAAAATGCGTTACACTTTTAAATAATTTAAAAACGTCGATTTTTGCAAAAATGTAACGGTATTTGAAAAAAAAAAATTTATGAAAATTTTGAAAAATACGTAACACTTCACAACAATTTTAAAAGTTGTTTTTTTGAGAAAATCTAACGGCTTTTTGAAAAAAAAAATTTTTCAAAATTTAAAAATATGCGTTACACTTTTCAATTATTTTAAACGTCGACTTTGGCGAAAATCAAACGGCTGTTGACAAAAATAAAATTTTGATAATTTTGAAAAATACGTAACACTTCTTAACAATTTTAAACGTTGGTTTTTTGAGAAAATCTATCGGTTTTTGAAAACAAAAATTTTTGAAAATTTAAAAATATGCGTTACACTTTTCAATTATTTTAAACGTCGACTTTGGCGAAAATCTAACGGCTGTTGACAAAAATAAAATTTTGAAAAATGCGTTACACTTTTAAATAATTTAAAACGTTGATTTTTGCAAAAAATTAAACGGTATTTGAAAAAAAAATTTTTTTGGAAAATTTTGAAAATTTTTTTACACTTTTCATTAATTTTATATGTTCAATTTTGCAAAAATCTAACGGCTTTTGACAAAAAAATATTTTAAAATTTAAAAACATGCGTTACACTTTTCAATTATTTTAAACGTCGACTTTGGCGAAAATCTAACGGCTGTTGACAAAAATAAAATTTTGATAATTTTGAAAAATACGTAACACTTCTTAACAATTTTAAACGTTGGTTTTTTGAGAAAATCTATCGGTTTTTGAAAACAAAAATTTTTGAAAATTTAAAAATATGCGTTACACTTTTCAATTATTTTAAACGTCGACTTTGGCGAAAATCTAACGGCTGTTGACAAAAATAAAATTTTGATAATTTTGAAAAATACGTAACACTTCATAACAATTTTAAACGTTGGTTTTTTGAGAAAATCTATCGGTTTTTGAAAACAAAAATTTTTGAAAATTTCAAAAATATGCGTTACACTTTTCAATTATTTTAAACGTCGACTTTGGCGAAAATCTAACGGCTGTTGACAAAAATAAAATTTTGAAAATTAAAAATGCGTTACACTTTTAAATAATTTAAAACGTTGATTTTTGCAAAAAATGTAACGGTATTTGAAAAAAAAAATTTTTTGAAAAATTTTGAAAATTTTTTACACTTTTCATTAATTTTATATGTCCAATTTTGCAAAAATCTAACGGCTTTTGACAAAAAAAAATATACAAAATTTAAAAACATGCGTTACACTTTTCAATTATTTTAAACGTCGACTTTGGCGAAAATCTAACGGCTGTTGACAAAAATAAAATTTTGATAATTTTGAAAAATACGTAACACTTCATTACAATTTTAAACGTTGGTTTTTTGAGAAAATCTATCGGTTTTTGAAAACAAAAATTTTTGAAAATTTAAAAATATGCGTTACACTTTTCAATTATTTTAAACGTCGACTTTGGCAAAAATCTAACGGCTGTTGACAAAAATAAAATTTTGATAATTTTGAAAAATACGTAACACTTCTTAATAATTTTAAACGTTGGTTTTTTGAGAAAATCTATCGGTTTTTGAAAACAGAAATTTTTTGAAAATTTAAAAATATGCGTTACACTTTTCAATTATTTTAAACGTCGACTTTGGCGAAAATCTAACGGCTGTTGACAAAAATAAAATTTTGATAATTTTGAAAAATACGTAACACTTCATAACAATTTTAAACGTTGGTTTTTTGAGAAAATCTATCGGTTTTTGAAAACAAAAAATTTTGAAAATTTCAAAAATATGCGTTACACTTTTCAATTATTTTAAACGTCGACTTTGGCGAAAATCTAACGGCTGTTGACAAAAATAAAATTTTGATAATTTTGAAAAATACATAACACTTCATTACAATTTTAAACGTTGGTTTTTTGAGAAAATCTATCGGTTTTTGAAAACAAAAATTTTTGAAAATTTAAAAATATGCGTTACACTTTTCAATTATTTTAAACGTCGACTTTGGCAAAAATCTAACGGCTGTTGACACAAAATAAAATTTTGATAATTTTGAAAAATACGTAACACTTCATTAATAATTTTAAACGTTGGTTTTTTGAGAAAATCTATCGGTTTTTGAAAACAAACATTTTTGAAAATTTAAAAATATGCGTTACACTTTTCAATTATTTTAAACGTCGACTTTGGCAAAAATCTAACGGCTGTTGACAAAAATAAAATTTTGATAATTTTGAAAAATACGTAACACTTCTTAATAATTTTAAACGTTGGTTTTTTTGAGAAAATCTATCGGTTTTTGAAAACAAAAATTTTTTAAAATTTAAAAATATGCGTTACACTTTTCAATTATTTTAAACGTCGACTTTTGCGAAAATCTAACGGCTGTTGACAAAAAAAAAATAAAATTTTGAAAAATGCGTTACACTTTTAAATAATTTAAAACGTCGATTTTTGCAAAAAATTAACGGCTTTGACAAAAAAAAATTTTTGATAATTTTGAAAAATACGTAACACTTCATAACAATTTTAAACGTTGTTTTTTTTGAGAAAATCTATCGGTTTTTGAAAAAAAAAATTTTTGAAAATTTAAAAATATGCGTTACACTTTTCAATTATTTTAAACGTCGACTTTGGCGAAAATCTAACGGCTGTTGACAAAAATAAAATTTTGATAATTTTGAAAAATACGTAACACTTCATTAACAATTTTAAACGTTGGTTTTTTGAGAAAATCTATCGGTTTTTGAAAACAAAAATTTTTGAAAATTTAAAAATATGCGTTACACTTTTCAATTATTTTAAACGTCGACTTTTGCGAAAATCTAACGGCTGTTGACAAAAATAAAATTTTGAAAAAAATGCGTTACACTTTTAAATAATTTAAAACGTCGATTTTTGCAAAAAATGTAACGGTATTTGAAAAAAAATTTTTTTTGGAAAATTTTGAAAATTTTTTTACACTTTTCATTAATTTTATATGTTCAATTTTGCAAAAATCTAACGGCTTTTGACAAAAAAAATATACAAAAATTTAAAAACATGCGTTACACTTTTCAATTATTTTAAACGTCGACTTTGGCGAAAATCGAACGGCTGTTGACAAAAATAAAATTTTGATAATTTTGAAAAATACGTAACACTTCATTATAATTTTAATCGTTGTTTTTTTGAGAAAATCTATCGGTTTTTGAAAACAAAAATTTTTGAAAATTAAAAAATATGTGTTACACTTTTCAATTATTTTAAACGTCGACTTTGGCGAAAATCTAACGGCTGTTGACAAAAATAAAATTTTGATAATTTTGAAAAATACGTAACACTTCATTAACAATTTTAAACGTTGGTTTTTTGAGAAAATCTATCGGTTTTTGAAAACAAAAATTTTTTGAAAATTTCAAAAAATATGCGTTACACTTTTCAATTATTTTAAACGTCGACTTTGGCAAAAATCTAACGGCTGTTGACAATAATAAAATTTTGATAATTTTGAAAAATACGTAACACTTCTTAACAATTTTAAACGTTGGTTTTTTTTAGAAAATCTATCGGTTTTTGAAAACAAAAATTTTTGAAAATTAAAAAATATGTGTTACACTTTTCAATTATTTTAAACGTCGACTTTGGCGAAAATCTAACGGCTGTTGACAAGAATAAAATTTTGATAATTTAAAAATAACGTAACACTTCATTAAAAATTTTAAACGTTGGTTTTTTGAGAAAATCTATCGGTTTTTGAAAACAAAAATTTTTGAAAATTTAAAAATATGCGTTACACTTTTCAATTATTTTAAACGTCGACTTTGGCAAAAATCTAACGGCTGTTGACAAAAATAAAATTTTGATAATTTTGAAAAATACGTAACACTTCATTACATAATTTTAAACGTTGGTTTTTTGAGAAAATCTATCGGTTTTTGAAAACAAAAATTTTTGAAAATTTAAAAATATGCGTTACACTTTTCAATTATTTTAAACGTCGACATTTGGCGAAAATCTAACGGCTGTTGACAAAAATAAAATTTTGAAAAATGCGTTACACTTTTAAATAATTTAAAACGTCGATTTTTGCAAAAAATGTAACGGTATTTGACAAAAAAAAATTTTTTTGAAAATTTTGAAAAATACGTTTACACTTTTCATTACAATTTTAAAGTTGTTATTTTGCAAAAATCTAACGGTTTTTGAAAAAAAAAAAATTTTCAAAATTTAAAAATATGCGTTACACTTTTCAATTATTTTAAACGTCGACTTTGGCGAAAATCTAACGGCTGTTGACAAAAATAAAATTTTGATAATTTTGAAAAATACGTAACACTTCTTAACAATTTTAAACGTTGGTTTTTTGAGAAAATCTATCGGTTTTTGAAAACAAAAATTTTTTGAAAATTTAAAAACATGCGTTACACTTTTCAATTATTTTAAACGTCGACTTTGGCGAAAATCTAACGGCTGTTGACAAAAATAAAATTTTGAAAAAATGCGTTACACTTTTAAATAATTTTAAAACGTCGATTTTTGCAAAAAATGTAACGGTATTTGAAAAAATTTTTTTTTGGAAAATTTTGAAAATTTTTTTAACACTTTTCATTAATTTTATATGTTCAATTTTGCAAAAATCTAACGGCTTTTGACAAAAAAAAATATACAAAATTTAAAAACATGCGTTACACTTTTCAATTATTTTAAACGTCGACTTTGGCGAAAATCTAACGGCTGTTGACAAAAATAAAATTTTGATAATTTTGAAAAATACGTAACACTTCATTACAATTTTAAACGTTGGTTTTTTGAGAAAATCTATCGGTTTTTGAAAACAAAAATTTTTGAAAATTTAAAAATATGCGTTACACTTTTCAATTATTTTAAACGTCGACTTTGGCGAAAATCTAACGGCTGTTGACAAAAATAAAATTTTGATAATTTTGAAAAATACGTAACACTTCTTAAAAATTTTAAACGTTGGTTTTTTGAGAAAATCTATCGGTTTTTTTAAAAAAAAATTTTTGAAAATTTAAAAACATGCGTTACACTTTTCAATTATTTTAAACGTCGACTTTGGCGAAAATCGAACCGTTGTTGACAAAAATAAAATTTTGAAAAAATGCGTTACACTTTTAAATAATTTAAAACGTCGCATTTTGCAAAAAATGTAACGGTATTTGAAAAAAAAATTTTTTTGGAAAATTTTGAAAAATTTTTTTACACTTTTCATTAATTTTATATGTTCAATTTTGCAAAAATCTAACGGCTTTTGACAAAAAAAATATACAAAATTTAAAAACATGCGTTACACTTTTCAATTATTTTAAACGTCGACTTTGGCGAAAATCAAACGGCTGTTGACAAAAATAAAATTTTGATAATTTTGAAAAATACGTAACACTTCATAACAATTTTAAACGTTGGTTTTTTGAGAAAATCTATCGGTTTTTGAAAACAAAAATTTTTGAAAATTTAAAAATATGCGTTACACTTTTCAATTATTTTAAACGTCGACTTTGGCGAAAATCTAACGGCTGTTGACAAAAATAAAATTTTGATAATTTTGAAAAATACGTAACACTTCTTAACAATTTTAAACTTGTTTTAAAATTTTAAAATTAAAAAATGCGTTACACTTTTAAATAATTTTAAAACGTCGATTTTTGCAAAAAATGTAACGGTATTTGACAAAAATTTAATTTTGAAAATTTTGAAAATTTTTTTACACTTTTCATTAATTTTATATCGTTCAATTTTTGCAAAAATCTAACGGTTTTTGAAAAAAAAAATTTTTCAAAATTTAAAAATATGCGTTACACTTTTCAATTATTTTAAACGTCGACTTTGGCGAAAATCTAACGGCTGTTGACAAAAATAAAATTTTGATAATTTTGAAAAATACGTAACACTTCATAACAATTTTAAACGTTGGTTTTTTGAGAAAATCTATCGGTTTTTGAAAACAAATATTTTTGAAAATTTAAAAATATGCGTTACACTTTTCAATTATTTTAAACGTCGACTTTGGCGAAAATCTAACGGCTCTTGACAATTATAAAATTTTGATAGTTTAGAAAAATACGTAACACTTCTTAATAATTTTAAACGTTGGTTTTTTGAGAAAATCTATCGGTTTTAAAACAAATATTTTTGAAAATTTAAAAATATGTGTTACACTTTTCAATTATTTTAAACGTCGACTTTGGCGAAAATCTAACGGCTGTTGACAAAAATAAAATTTTGATAATTTTGAAAAATACGTAAACTTCTTAATAATTTTAAAACGTTGGTTTTTTGAGAAAATCTATCGGTTTTTGAAAACAAAAATTTTTAAAATTTAAAAATATGCGTTACACTTTTCAATTATTTTAAACGTCGACTTTGGCGAAAATCTAACGGCTGTTGACAAAAAATAAAATTTTGATAATTTTAAAAATACGTAACACTTCATTAAAATTTTTAACGTTGGTTTTTTGAGAAAATCTATCGGTTTTTGAAAAAAAAATTTTTGAAAATTTAAAAATATGCGTTACACTTTTCAATTATTTTAAACGTCGACTTTGGCGAAAAATCTAACGGCTGTTGACAAAAAAATAAAATTTTGATAATTTTGAAAAATACGTAACACTTCATTACAATTTTAAACGTTGGTTTTTTGAGAAAATCTATCGGTTTTTGAAAACAAAAATTTTTTGAAAATTTAAAAATATGCGTTACACTTTTCAATTATTTTAAACGTCGACTTTGGCGAAAATCTAACGGCTGTTGACAAAAATAAAATTTTGATAATTTTGAAAAATACGTAACACTTCTTAATAATTTTAAACGTTGGTTTTTTGAGAAAATCTATCGGTTTTTGAAAACAAAAATTTTTGAAAATTTAAAAATATGCGTTACACTTTTCAATTATTTTAAACGTCGACATTTGCGAAAATCTAACGGCTGTTGACAAAAATAAATTTTGAAAAATGCGTTACACTTTTAAATATTTTAAAACGACGATTTTTGCAAAAAATGTAACGGTATTTGACAAAATTTTTTTTTGGAAAATTTTGAAAAATTTTTTACACTTTTCATTAATTTGATATGTTCACTATTGCAAAAATCTAACGGCTTTTGACAAAAAAAATATACAAAATTTAAAAACATGCGTTACACTTTTCAATTATTTTAAACGTCGACTTTGGCAAAAATCGAACGGCTGTTGACAAAAATAAAATTTTGATAATTTTGAAAAATACGTAACACTTCATTAATAATTTTAAACGTTGGTTTTTTGAGAAAATCTATCGGTTTTTGAAAACAAAAATTTTTTGAAAATTTAAAAATATGCGTTACACTTTTCAATTATTTTAAACGTCGACTTTGGCGAAAATCTAACGGCTGTTGACAAAAATAAAATTTTGATAATTTTGAAAAATACGTAACACTTCTTAATAATTTTAAACGTTGGTTTTTTGAGAAAATCTATCGGTTTTTGAAAACAAAAATTTTTGAAAAATTTAAAAATATGCGTTACACTTTTCAATTATTTTAAACGTCGACTTTGGCGAAAATCTAACGGCTGTTGACAAAAATAAAAAAATTTTGATAATTTTGAAAAATACGTAACACTTCATTAAATTTTTTTAAACGTTGGTTTTTTGAGAAAATCTAACGGTTTTTGAAAAAAAAAATTTTTGAAAATTTAAAAATATGCGTTACACTTTTCAATTATTTTAAACGTCGACTTTGGCAAAAATCTAACGGCTGTTGACAAAAATAAAATTTTGATAATTTTGAAAAATACGTAACACTTCTTAATAATTTTAAACGTTGATTTTTTGAGAAAATCTATCGGTTTTTGAAAACAAAAATTTTTCAAAATTTAAAAATATGCGTTACACTTTTCAATTATTTTAAACGTCGACATTTGCGAAAATCTAACGGCTGTTGACAAAAATAAAATTTTGAAAAAATGCGTTACACTTTTAAATAATTTAAAACGTCGATTTTTGCAAAAAATCTAACGGTATTTGAAAAAAAAATTTTTTTTGAAAATTTTGAAAATTTTTTTACACTTTTCATTAATTTTATATGTTCAATTTTGCAAAAATCTAAACGGCTTTTGACAAAAAAAATATACAAAATTTAAAAACATGCGTTACACTTTTCAATTATTTTAAACGTCGACTTTGGCGAAAATCGAACGGCTGTTGACAAAAATAAAATTTTGAAAAAAAAAACTTTAAAAAATTTAAAAAATAAAATAAAAATTTTGATAATTTTGAAAAATACGTAACACTTCTTAACAAATTTTAAACGTTGTTTTTTGAGAAAATCTATACGGTTTTTGAAAAAAAAAATTTTTCAAAATTTAAAAATATGCGTTACACTTTTCAATTATTTTAAACGTCGACTTTGGCGAAAATCTAACGGCTGTTGACAAAAATAAAATTTTGATAATTTTGAAAAATACGTAACACTTCTTAATAATTTTAAACGTTGATTTTTTGAGAAAATCTATCGGTTTTTTTAAAACAAAAATTTTTGAAAATTTAAAAATATGCGTTACACTTTTCAATTATTTTAAACGTCGACATTTGCGAAAATCTAACGGCTGTTGACAAAAATAAAATTTTGAAAAAATGCGTTACACTTTTAAATAATTTAAAAACGTCGATTTTTGCAAAAAATGTAACGGTATTTGAAAAAATTTTTTTTTGAAAAATTTTTGAAAATTTTTTTTTACACTTTTCATTAATTTTATATGTTCAATTTTGCAAAAATCTAACGGCTTTTGACAAAAAAAATATACAAAATTTAAAAATATGCGTTACACTTTTCAATTATTTTAAACGTCGACTTTGGCGAAAATCGAACGGCTGTTGACAAAAATAAAAATTTTGATAATTTTGAAAAATACGTAACACTTCATTAACAATTTTAAACGTTGGTTTTTTGAGAAAATCTATCGGTTTTTGAAAACAAAAATTTTTGAAAATTTAAAAATATGCGTTACACTTTTCAATTATTTTAAACGTCGACTTTGGCAAAATCTAACGGCTGTTGACAAAAATAAAATTTTGATAATTTTGAAAAATACGTAACACTTCTTAATAATTTTAAACGTTGGTTTTTTGAGAAAATCTATTTTTTGGAAACAAAAATTTTTTTTAAAAATTTAAAAATATGCGTTACACTTTTCAATTATTTTAAACGTCGACTTTGGCAAAAATCTAACGGCTGTTGACAAAAATAAAATTTTGATAATTTTGAAAAATACGACATACACTTTTTGATAATTTTGAAAATACGTAACACTTCATTAAATTTTAAACGTTGGTTTTTTGAGAAAATCTATCGGTTTTTGAAAACAAAAATTTTTGAAAATTTAAAAATATGCGTTACACTTTTCAATTATTTTAAACGTCGACTTTGGCAAAATCTAACGGCTGTTGACAAAAATAAAATTTTGATAATTTTGAAAAATACGTAACACTTCTTAATAATTTTAAACGTTGGTTTTTTGAGAAAATCTATCGGTTTTTGAAAAAAAAATTTTTTGAAAATTTAAAAATATGCGTTACACTTTTCAATTATTTTAAACGTCGACTTTGGCAAAAATCTAACGGCTGTTGACATAAATAAATTTTTGTAAAATGCGTTACACTTTTAAATAATTTAAAACGTCGATTTTTGCAAAAAATGTAACGGTATTTGAAAAAAATTTTTTTGAAAATTTTGAAAAATACGTTTAACACTTCTTCATTAAATTTTAAACGTTGATTTTTTGAAAAAATCTAACGGCTTTTGACAAAAAAACATTTTTCAAAATTTAAAAATATGCGTTACACTTTTCAATTATTTTAAACGTCGACTTTGGCGAAAATCTAACGGCTGTTGACAAAAATAAAATTTTGATAATTTTGAAAAATACGTAACACTTCTTAATAATTTTAAACGTTGGTTTTTAGAGAAAATCTATCGGTTTTTGAAAACAAAAATTTTTCAAAATTTAAAAATATGCGTTACACTTTTCAATTATTTTAAACGTCGACATTTGCGAAAATCTAACGGCTGTTGACAAAAATAAATTTTGAAAAATGCGTTACACTTTTAAATAATTAAAAACGTCGATTTTTGCAAAAAATGTAACGGTATTTGAAAAAATTTTTTTTTGAAAAATTTTGAAAATTTTTTTACACTTTTCATTAATTTTATATGTTCAATTTTGCAAAAATCTAACGGCTTTTGACAAAAAAAATATACAACATTTAAAAACATGCGTTACACTTTTCAATTATTTTAAACGTCGACTTTGGCAAAAATCGAACGGCTGTTGACAAAAATAAAATTTTGATAATTTTGAAAAATACGTAACACTTCATAACAATTTTAAACGTTGGTTTTTTGAGAAAATCTATCGGTTTTTGAAAACAAAAAATTTTTCAAAATTTAAAAATATGCGTTACACTTTTCAATTATTTTAAACGTCGACTTTGGCGAAAATCTAACGGCTGTTGACAAAAAAAATTTTTATAATTTTGAAAAATACGTAACACTTTTAAATTAAACGCGATTTAAAAATTAACGGCATTTGAAAAATTTTTTTTTGAAAAATTTTGAAAAATTTTACACTTTCAATAATTTTATATGTTCATTTTTGAAAAAATCTATCGGTTTTTGAAAAAAAATTTTTCAAAATTTAAAAATATGCGTTACACTTTTCAATTATTTTAAACGTCGACTTTGGCAAAAATCGAACGGCTGTTGACAAAAATAAAATTTTGATAATTTTGAAAAATACGTAACACTTCTTAATAATTTTAAACGTTGATTTTTTGAGAAAATCTATCGGTTTTTGAAAACAAAAATTTTTCAAAAATTTAAAAATATGCGTTACACTTTTCAATTATTTTAAACGTCGACTTTGGCGAAAATCGAACGGCTGTTGACAAAAATAAATTTTGAAAAAGGCGTTACACTTTTAAATAATTAAAAACGTCGATTTTTGCAAAAATATGTAACGGTATTTTGAAAAAAATTTTTTTTGGAAAATTTTGAAATATTTTTTTACACTTTTCATTAATTTTATATGTTCAATTTTGCAAAAATCTAACGGCTTTTGACAAAAAAAAATATACAAAATTTAAAAACATGCGTTACACTTTTCAATTATTTTAAACGTCGACTTTGGCGAAAATCGAACGGTTGTTGACAAAAAAATTTAAATTTAAAAACATGCGTTACACTTTTCAATAATTTTGAAAAAATCGAACGGCTGTTGACAAAAATAAAATTTTGATAATTTTGAAAAATACGTAACACTTCATAACAATTTTAAACGTTGGTTTTTTGAGAAAATCTATCGGTTTTTGAAAACAAAAATTTTTTGAAAATTTAAAAATATGCGTTACACTTTTCAATTATTTTAAACGTCGACTTTGGCGAAAATCTAACGGCTGTTGACAAAAATAAAATTTTGATAATTTTGAAAATATACGTAACACTTTTTAAAATTTAAACGTTGGTTTTTTGAGAAAATCTATCGGTTTTTGAAAACAAAAATTTTTTAAAATTTAAAAATATGCGTTACACTTTTCAATTATTTTAAACGTCGACATTTGCGAAAATCTAACGGCTGTTGA